>VXAL01000186.1:93854-104292 GCA_013399475.1 Chauna torquata | reverse complement strand
TAAGGTATGGAATGCTTAAAATAAGAAATATAAATAAATAACGTTTACTTTCGTAATCATCAATTTTATTTTGAATAAAAGTATTAGATATATCAAAAATAATCTTAACCTTGTGAAGCATAGATCTTTAAAACCCAAACATAGAAGTAGTGATCTATGCTGGAAGAATTGAGCTGTTAGCTTTCATTGATATTGCATACATTAAATAAGTGCCAAATAATTTAATATGACCTTGAAGAAAATTAATAACCTATTCCTTCTTATATGCTTAAATGTTGCAACTGTTAAGGATTCGTGCATGTTTTTGTGAGTTTCAGTAGCTGTATGAACCTTATGCCTATACAAATAAAAATAATTTACATGTTTAGGTACCTAAATTTACAGCTATGTGTGAGGTTTAGTTTATCTACTTTCTCTCCAGTTGTGATGAATACTCTGATATTTGTATTACAGTGTATGAGTAATAGTTACAATACTCTAGGTAAGATTTTTCATGTTTCCAGGAATGGCTCTGGAGGAGAATTATGCCTGGGAAATTCTACATGTGAATGTGGCATGTTTCCTTTTTCTGCTCTTTCCTCTACTCGGTCATTTCAGAAAGTCATCATATCTACCCAGAATAAAATTAGGCATCTCAGGAGAGAGGGTCTAACTCATCCTGCTCTGTTTTTAAATCAGGTGAAGTTCCACCAATGAGATGGATAGTAAATTTTGACCGAGATCTTCTAGATGGTCTGGTATTGGCAGCACAGCTGGCAGCTTATTGTCCATACTTGGTAAGGACTTTTCTTAATATCATGCAAGTTTTATTCACAGGGCAGTATTAATGTAAGGGGATTCATTCAGGCCTTATTTTCCTTTGGAACTGCTGGCTTGTATGTTTTTTAAAAAGAAAATACCATTAAGCAGTTGTAGAGTGATTATTTTAGTATTACTTTTTCTCTTCTCTGGGTATATTTAGAGAATTTTAGTTCAAAATTTAGATCTTATGGATTTCTGATAGAGTGAAAATACAAACATAGTAATTTTGCTCAGTGGAATATGAAGAGTTTGATTTCTGCGTCTTCCCTAGATTGCTACTCACTTTGTAAGGATGTATACTAATCCAAGAACTCCTGCACAGTTTCTGCACAACTGTTTGATACTTGTGAATGCTATGCATGCTGTCCGTCTGGCTATAGACATAAAGGTAAATGATTTTATACTATCAGTACTTACATACTTTATTTTATTTTTTTTACTTTTAGGATAGTAATATTGTGTCTCAAATTGAGATGAGATTTTACTGAATCAGTTTTATTTCACGATATTCTACGGTATGATGGAAATTAAAATACTGCTCCATATAAATACACTTAATTACAAGTCATTTCCACAATTCCTTGATTTGTAAAACTGTATATTTGCAACTAGCTGGATATTACAAGATTTATTCAGTTCAGATTCCAGCATCGTAAATCACAAAATGAAAACCTGAGTAGAATTTATTATTAACATTCTAAGGCAAAATAGAAAAATTATACTTAAGAATAAACATCATGCCCTGAAACATCAAAAAGAGTGGTAAAAAAAATTATATAAATGTCTGGTGGCACTTAGGTGCCTCTGTCTAAATCATGAATGCTCATGAGTGTTCTGTCCCAGGTTTGACGCACACAAAAGTCAGTAGCTTTGGAGTGCTGGTGTCAGTAACACTAAGCCATCAGCCTCTAGAGTCCTTCATTGGGAAGAATATATTGATGTTGTTTGTTACTTCTACATCGCTCTAGGATTCACGTGGGATCGTTTTTGTATGTTTGGTAGCACACCTCACGGCTCTCTTTTTCCATTGGTCTACAGCTCCTTGTTACCTCCAGTTTTTCTGTATGTGATGCCCTTTACATATGTTAGATACTATTTCTTTGTTCTCTTTATTGCCCCTAAAACCATTTTTGTCCAGATCCAGTTTTGCATTTCTTTAACTGACCAGTTGTGAGCTCTTTATAGCTGTGGGTTCTGCTAGTACTATCCCAAGCTAAAAATGAAACAAAAAAAAGGCCTGATCAATTAAAGAAGTTGCGGTCANAGTACAAAGCTTATGGCCTGTAACTAGCAATGGCAAGGCTGTTATTACAAGACTACATGCTTACAAGGACTCATGCTCTTATCTTCCATGTGCTGGTTGTGTGTGTTAGTTACTGGAGTATTGGCTATATAAAATAGCTGATTTATTCTTATTTTCTTTTTCTCCTTTATTCCTCTATTGATTAAAACCCTGTCCTTATCAAAATTAGAAAAACTGTTTCAGGTCTCATCTTAATTTGCAGAGTGGTGCAGCTTCCATCATGAGCAACATGAATGTCAGAGACTGTGATGGGCTGGGGCAGGTGTGTGAGCTGGCTGGAAGAGCAGAAGAGGGCATAGTAGAATAGACATAGTATTTGTCTTTGTATGAGGAAGCTTTCCAAAGGAATGAATAGAGTTGCGAATCAGAGGTGGAGGTGTGGTGTGAACAAAGTGATATGAAAGGAAACTCAATTACAACAATTTTTTTTCCTTCCATTTGATTAGCAGGGCAAAATTAACCCTGCTACTGACAGTTGTACTAGCTATTTTTCTGCTCCCATCTCCTGATATGGATATGCTGTTATAAATGGCCTTGCTATTACAGGCTATGTCAAGACAATGACTGACAGGAACCATAAAAAGATAATCTAGGTATAATCTTCAAAATAAAGGCATACTTTGGTTCATCTTTTAATATGGAAAAATGGGCAGCACAGCATGTGAAGGCAGAGGCTGAATACCTTATAAGTAAAAGGAGGTAATCACATTCAAGGTGGAAGCAAAACTCCAGCTGAGGCTGCACCGTAATGCACCTACTGTGTTTTAAGACTACAATGTAATAATATTATTAGTTCACCATATTTTTGAAGTATTGGTGTTTTTATAGATGGGAAAGTTCATCTCTGTACAGATTAAGAATTTAAACAAACGTGTATAATCAGTCAACAGTAGAAAAAGGAACAGATCTCAGATCTTCAAGGTCTGCATTTTATTTGTAGCTAAAGCATGTTCTACAATCAAAATATTCTGGAAAGTAACACAATAGAGAATGTAAGAAATACTTTTTACATAGATTTACTGGAATTCATACATGTTTTTCTAAGAATACTGTAGAAATTTCTTAAAGTTCTTGTTCTTCAGCAATGAAAACAGCTAAATACATGCATCCTCTTGCTGAAGTGTCCTGATTCGGGATTTTTACCAATAGTGTTGTTTCTTAAATTTAGCAAGTTACAAAGTTCCAACAGCATTGGCAAAGTTCTTGACTATCAGGCAATCACAGCTTCTGAACTTTCAGGACAGCTCTGCATTAATTAATGCAAAGATGGTGGTGACAGTGCAAGCTGTGCCATGTTTTAGGTCTAGAATAGATGGCATTTTCGATTACTTTAAAATCTAAGATTCTGTAATAAAGAAATTTAACTGTCTGGAAGACTTCAGCTGCAAGTTTAAATAATACCTCTAATGGAGTTCAAGGCTTTTAAATCCTCTTAGGGATTAAGATATAGGTTGAAGATATAGTACTTTTGGCAAGAAATCCTTTGTTTCTACTTTCTGATCATGACTGACAGTTCAACCCTGGAGTACTAATGGTGTCTTTCTATGTATTTTTTTCTTTTTGTTTGATATTTAAAGTTCTAAAACAATTTGATGTGAAGAACATCCAACTGAAAGCAAGATAGGTTGGTGGATAACAGTGATTTTTGGGAAATGCAACATGGATAGTTTAGGAGAGAAGATGCAGTGATTGGGGATAGCCAGTAAAGGATCTCGATTTGCTACTGATGTAAAACTGAGGCCAACAATACTCATGTGTATGTTTGGGACTGAGGAAAATGGAGTATATATTCAAACAAGTACAGAACATGTTGTGAGTAAAATCTGAGTGTGTTAAGAAGCTGAAAATGAATGTGGCTGTTCTGTTGAAATGCAGAGAGGAATTCAGTATAGTTGTGGAGTAGGACACAGTGAAAATGGGCAATAGCATGACCAGATGAGGAAGAAAAGGGGGACGGATGATAACCACAAGATTTGAGTCTGAAATGAAGGAGAGAAGGAAGATGGTGTCAGCAGCCAACGGAGGAAAGCAATTCTTAAAATTTCCAGTATATCTAAGAATTTTTCCTTCACTTGGTGTACTGATGTGCTTAGAAGGGTAACTTCCTGGCTCTCACTTGATGTTTCACTCATACTTTTATTGTCTTCATTTTGCTGTACTTTAGTAAGGAGCTATTAGTTTCACGAATGAGACAACTTCTTGGCAAAACTAACTTTAAGGAAAAGTACTTCTTTCATAATTCTTAGTTATTTGATTAAAATTTGTATGATACTGCAAATACAAAGATAGAACCCTCTATCTATCTGCCAATCTGTAATGTAAACGCAAATACCTTGGTTTGCCTGAGGTGGGAATCTAATATGGATGTGCTGTCTTAAATTCAGAAAATAGAAAAGAATTTAAAAACCACTTTTATTTGTTAGAGTAGCGATTGTCTTCTCATACGTATCTCTATTAGAGAGTATCTTACATAGCAGCTTTACTAGGCTATTCTTGAAAAACACTTGAGTTTTAAAAGACTGAGTCTTCATCAGTATCCACATAAAAGTATGTGCAACAACTATATGCTTTGATCTAGAAGCCTGAAAAATCAGACCATTAGACAAAAAACATTTGGCTGGAACTCGACTTTATTGATAATGTTCACTGGCACGATGAGATCTATGCAAACATATGCAATTGCAATAGACAAGTGATCTGTATAATTCTGTGGTTTTAAGTTCACCTAGAATATAACCTTTGGCATCCCATAAGCATATTCTGGAAATGAAAGAAAAGGCATCTTATGATTCAAAATAGGTGATGCTTTTTGTTTCTACTAGAACAACTGAAAATTACTCCTGATAATGGTCTCAGTTGGGATATTTCTAAAGAGAGGCTGGATATATCTAAATGGGGTAAATATAGGTTTTTAGCAAGGATTACAACAGAGATTAAATGCATTACTTTCTGTTTCTGAAATTCAATATAAGATTTTTTATTACCTACTCTTTAATACTTTTGTCATAATTTTCGATAGTCATTTGCCACTGTTAAATTGGTTACTTAAGTAACATCTCATGGCCACTGATTTCAAGCCTTTCTATTTTTCAGTAATTTCTGTCCTGCTAGAAGCTGCTCTTTGGTGTAGGATGTCTATTTTCATCATTACTTTGTAGGCTTTGTAGTGGGCAAAAGCTTCTGCATGATTTTTGCATCGGTTGAATAGTTTGCTTCATTACATTATTCAAATAAAAATTACATGTTCAGAAGAGTAGAGAATTTTATTGGCACAAGAAGTGATTCAGCAATGTACTCCTTCCTGATATTTTTAATAAAGTTTTTCTCTACTCTTTTCTGTCTGACACAACTTTGACGTATAGTTACTGTGATTATTTTTGATTTAAACCACCCTAATCTCCCTCTGCCTCTGCCTCTCCTCTCCCTTTTCCCCTTTCCCTTTCCCCTCCCTTTTGCCTTTCCCCTTTCCCTTTCCCCTCTCTTTTGCCCTTTTCCCTTCTCTTCGTATCGAGCCATTATACTTTGCTATGCTGATAAAACAGAACTGCCAACATTTACTAGATGGAATGACTCAGAGGCAATTAAATTTTAATTTAAAATTTTAATTAAATTTTCATTTAATTTTTGCATTAAGTTATAAATCTATTTTCATAAAATCAAGAGGCATTATTTGTAAGCAGTTACAAACTGCTGTCTGAGCAGTAGTAATACCAATACTAAAGACTGAACTTCAGTTATATACAGGTGATTGGAAGTATGAAGAGTTGGCTATGGAATTGAAAGCACAGAGCTGATGGTCTTATAACAGTTAAACAACTTTGTTGTCCCCATAGAACCAATCTACTAACCCTTGACTTGTCCAGTTTTAATATATTTCTAGACTGGAAAATTTAGAATTTAATAATTTATCTGGTTTGTCAGCTCAAGCAATTTCTTTAGCTAGGCAACATTTGGGCACAAATAAAAACCAAACAAGGAAATGCCTACCTCTTCAGGAAATGTGAGAGTGTTCATATTTTGTGAAAATTTGTTGTGGATACAATTTAAGGCATAAATCTGTTAAACTTTGTTAATTACTATTGTAAAATTTGCTAACCTTTAGATTTTTCTAAAGCAAATAACACTCATATATGGTCTATCTGAATTTTCTGTTTAACATTGTTGTGAGGTACACTGATTTATTTTTTATTTAAATTCTTTCATACAGTAGCGGATTAATTTCAAAAATACAGTTTTATGAATACAACACAATAAAACAATGTTTTCTGAGGGAATAAGCTCTGATCTAAGTTGAAATATTTAGAAGTAGGTGGAAAAGGAAACTGAGGCTTCAGTAGTTAATCTGCTCTGGCATCTTTGCTATCTTAAATGAAAATGCAGATAAGATGCACAGCAGAGGTGTAAAACCACAATTGTATTGTATAGTTTCCAATAAGTGAATGGAAAACATCAGAATATTTTTCAGACTTCAGGTTTTTAAAGGGTTTGGTAGGAGGGAAACTTTTTTATTTTGCATAGTACGTGCATCTTAAAATTCCAAACCTAAAACACAGTAGTGATGGAAATAAATGGAAATACAAGATGAGGCATGTGATTGCAGCAGTGCATGAAGAGTGTATAAAATGAATCTTCAGAATTATAAGGATCAGCATTATTTATCTAGGAATCTTGGAGAGTGACAGGGAAGTTTCAGATCAGTATCCAGTGATGTATTCACTCTCTTGTGAGGTGAGAGAAGGAGCTGTGCCAGAACTGCCTGGGAGTAGGATGTGATCCTTGTCTTGGCACAGGGCAAGAAAAGACAGAGGAAGCAATCAGTAGCTCCTCATACCTTTGTGCCTCATAGAATGAATGATTTTGCCAGTAGGTGAGCTCCACTTCTGCCTTTTCTGTGGACTCTCTTACAGTCTCTAATGTGAGAAAACATAAGAAAAATTAAGAAAACTTGGAATTTACGTAATGAGGTGTTATGTAAGATGAGTTTAACATGTATATAGGTTAAAATATGGTAAGGTTTGTCTTTTCTAGTATCTTGACAGTTTTCTCCTGCCTGTTGTACTCTGTACCAAACAAAACAAAAGTTCGTGTTCTGTAGTACAAAACACATAGAACACATTCATGTGCATTTAATTTGCAAGACCACAGGCATTTAATTTAATTAGTGCTGAACTGTAGTCAGTAATAAGTCTGTGAAGTTTTCATCATCTAAGTTGTCTTTCCTTAAATAATATTTATGCTGTAGGAAAGGGCTACATCCCTCCTCTGCTTTTAGTCCATTAACCAAGACTCACCATCTTTACCAGTACTCACACTCTCCTTTTTCCCTCCTACCCTGCCATATAATGCTTTAGGGTGTGGGGACAGAGAGGTTCCTCTTCCTAAAGCAGACATCAGGACTCCATCTGTTCAAGGATACAGCTCCTTCTGGCTTCCTTGCAGCCAGGGAGATGGAGCCTTGCTAAAAACATGATTTGCTTAATCATGTTTCTGCTTAAATGTTGATCTTAGAGACATCAACTGACATAGGTTGAATGTTATTTAGACTTAACTACTCTCAAGGCCTTGAGGACACTCCCAGCCCTGACTGCCCCTGGGCAGCCCACCGGGGTTCCCCCACCTGCACAGCCCAGGACCCCACGTTAGCCCCGGGGCCATCAGCCTCTGCCCCAGCAAGGCCGCAGCAGGGCCGGGCTCCAGCTCCCCACAGCCCTGCCCTGCCCAGCCATGGGCTCACCCACAGTACTGTGTCCCAGCCAGGCCTTGGCCCATCCCTGTCCCTCAGGAGGTGTCCAGTGCCAGGGCTGGGCTGCCCTGGTGCCTCCAGCAGCCCTGCTTCTGGTAAGGTAGTGGGACAGGACAGGCTGGCCTCTACTCTGCAGCTGTGTTACATTGCCTTTGGCTCCCTGGCCTTGAGAGAGCAGCTGGCCCTTGCTGTGCCCTGGCAACTACCTCTGCCTTCAGTTTCCCTCTCAAGTTTGGAAGAGTTAAGAGTTACGGTTTCACTGGCCTTTCTAGATTTGTGTGCTCTTACTGCATTGGGGATTCTTACGTTCAAGACACTGAACATCTCATTATAGCACAGTGTGTCATGATCTGGAGGAGCAAGAGAAAAACTGCTAAGTTCGTTTGTGATAATTCCTTACTTTAATTTCCCCTTCTGTAAAACAGGGAAACTTCTGACAAGCTTGTAGACTGGACGGGGAGAAAAAAAAAAAAGGATTATTCCTGCAATGGAAAAGCTGTGTTAGTATGACTTGTTACATTTTTAAACTTAGAATCCAGTTTATTCTAGATTTTTCTGATTTGAAATTCAGAATGGTTTTCACCCATCTGTGACAACAGAAGAGCATCTTATTTTCCCGCTTTTCTTCTATATCAAGTGCAGGTTCGTTCCTGGTAGTAAAAGAGAAGTTGAGATGGGAATCCTGTTTTGATTACTTTTTAGAAAATGAAGCAAAAAATAGTGAGCTCTATTTTTAATTCTTAGGGTTCTCTAGAATCTTTAAAAAAAAAAAAAAAATTGTACCTTCCATAGGGCTAGAATGCCATAGGCTGGTGGAGGTGAGCATTACTTGAAATGTTTGGTGTTTCTGCACTTATTTAGAATGCATCCATTAAGAAAACTTTGCTTATAGACTGTCTTTTTTCCTGCTTCTTTCTCAGATATTACTGGACATAACTTCAATAGGACAGTGTTCTTTTAAACTTCCTTTACAGTTTTTACACAGATTCAAAGGGAGACTGTGCATGTGCTTGGAAGAGAAATCCATTGAATATTTCTAAGTAGACAGAAGTCTTGTGTGGTTCAGGAAGTCTGTTGTGCTGAAAATAGTCTGAAACTGGGATGATCCTCAAGTGTACATATACTTACCCTCTAAGTATTTTCATTTAGGCATCAGCTTGTAGCCACAATTGGAAAAGGACATCTAAGTGGTATTCTTTTGGCCCATGATCTGAGCCAATAGGCCGCTCTTAGGTTCTTATTTTGTATAAAGATTTTTCCTTGATGAATGCTTGCTTTAACCTTCTGAAGTTTTTTACATCGTGTTGCAAGAAGGTGGCTCCACTAGAGTTTCAAATTTTTGTCCTTTATACCATTTCCCCTCACAGAATCGTTAATGTCAAAATGCAGCTTTTTCTAGCTGAGATAAAGCTTGGTCAGTTGCTGGTCCATCAGTCATCAAGTAGAAGCAGTTAGGGAGTGGAGCTATTTGTGCCTGGATTGATGGATCCTTTTGCTTTCTTAGAGCTCCTGTCTTAGTACTTACATCTCAGTTGCTTTTGTATGGTCCTATGTTTTGGGCAATAAATTTCGGCTAATATTGCATTTAATAATGTCAAAAGAGAAAAAAAACTCAATAAGCAATTTCCACTTAAAAAGAATTCATAAGTTGTTATTGACAGTTGATCTCATTTCTATGTGTAAAGAATGAAATAGAGAAGAATTTAAAACAATGACAGAGAGGTCTCTAAAAATAATAAATCCTTAATCCACTAATTTCCAGCAGCTGGCGAATTATGTCAATGGATAGACCACTTTATATTTGCCCAATTTCTTCTAATTTTTACTCTAGCAACTGCTGTGTTGGCAGAGGCAGTATAGTGGGGTACTCATACTCCAAGGAGATCCATAAATACTTTGATCATGTGGATCATTCTTCAGTCCCAATACAGCTGCTTTTGTATGCTGACACTGGACATGCATAATGCTGCTTTTTGCCATACAGGAGGACTTAACTGGAGGAACAAGGGCCTTTCTGCAAAACTTGAAGATAGACTTGCTGTTTTGTTCTGTTTGTTGGAATAGATATTTACTTTTTCACACAGTGTTTTTCTTGCATCTTGAGCTTTTAGTAATTAGAAAGTTGAGTTGGCTGGTTCTTAGAAGTGCTGGAATATATGCTCTAATGTAAAACTTTCAGTATCTTCGTGAAAAAGAAGAAAAAAGAGTAACTCAGACAGTTAAGGTGATAGTAGAAATGTCTATACATCTCTCTTGCTGTCTAAAGACAGTCCAGAAGAGACAAAAAAGTTTTCTCCTTTTTCCAGCCCATGTGGCTAATAAATGTAATTTCTTTTCCAAATATTCTTCATTACTATTTAGGAAGCAGAGTAACAATAGTTATCCGAAAGCTTCTAATGATGAGAATGAAATATTTAGTTTGATTTCAAGGTTTCTCTGTAGGAATCCACATGGGACTGGTTCTTCCCATCGAGGTGCTTTATTAAGTTGACTGTTTGAGGCTTATTATCTTCCACTGCTCAGAGCATTCTGTTTTTTTCGTTGCTAGGATTTTCTATTCAATATCTTAAAGGTAAGTCTCAGAAATGACA
>VXAL01000186.1:48864-93832 GCA_013399475.1 Chauna torquata | reverse complement strand
AAAAAAAAAAATTTTCAAATTCACATTTTCAAAAACATTTTGTAGCCTTGGAGAGATATGATTAGAAGGGAGAGAAAAACAACTTTAAATCCCATGTCTGTTGTTGACCAGGTTTTTGGATATATGGGTATCTCCTTAATCAAGTCATTTTTTCAGATGTTTCAATAATCTGGATTTTCATTCTTCACTTTATCTTCTTACTACGGAACAGGAAAATATAATCTGTACTATAATTTTATTAGATTAAAAAACTGCAAAGTTTTGTTGTTATAATCTGAATGTGTAGCATTTTTCCCCATTCATTTAAACACGGGACAGGTTTATCCAGAAGCAGACATGTAGTAAGGTGAAACATTAATGCCAATAATACTACTACATAGACTCATATCAGAGAGCAGTTGACTAACTAAATAGCTGCTCTGTTTCCTTTATTCTGCTTCTGTAGAAATGGTGTCCATTCCTTTGATCAATCTGCTGGAGAATATTGAGGTTCTGGAGTAAAAGGTTCATTAGCAAAATTGCCTCATAAGAATCAATTAAAAAATATTTAAAGAACTTTTTTCCTCTAATGCTCCATCTAGGCAATGAACATCTTATAGTCATGTTAAGCATCAGAATTTAGTTGGTCATAAAAATAATGTGGAGGCTGAAAATGTGGTCCTGTGAAAAACCG
Source organism: Chauna torquata (assembly GCA_013399475.1). Classification (NCBI taxonomy): domain Eukaryota; kingdom Metazoa; phylum Chordata; class Aves; order Anseriformes; family Anhimidae; genus Chauna; species Chauna torquata. The sequence goes on along the minus strand of VXAL01000186.1, from coordinate 93,159 downwards.
ATATAATGTAGTTTAGAGAAGAAATATTAATGTATAGCAATATTTGTTATTTTCAGATATCCCTGGAAATTTTAATAGTATTGACAATAAGTTTTAAAATGAGACTTTCCTGACAAAATATGAAAAGGAAATTGAGTTGATAAAACTTTACCCTCCTAGATTACTATTAAGAGTTTTTGATCCTGAAAATGTACAGTGGGAATAACATTCACCCATGAAGATGATGTGCTTTCTAGAGTGATTTTTTTATAAAAAGAACAACGCATTTAAGTATTTTGCAGAGATGGTGGTGCCAAAAACTGGATTCCTTATTCAATATTATTTACTTTAATTAATGGCACATTTTATTAGGTGGTTTCTGTTTGTTTATTTTTGATTTGTTGTTAATCCTCTCCATACTACCACAGCTGCTGTCATCTGGCAGATTTCAGTTAGAGTTGCCCTGTTCTAGTGAGAGATCTCACAGTACAGTCTTCTATAGCAAGACTTTGCTTCATATCTATCTGCTTGCTGATTTTCAAGTTATGTTACAAGGCTTTCTTTATAACGCTCTGCTTGAGGGAAGTAGATATGCAGGGAGTCCTTTTCAACGTATTGCTATATTAAATGAGCCTCAGTTATGGGGATCTGAATAAAGTGTCTTGAGTGAAAAAGAGCATCTTTTAATGGGATGACATGCCAATGCACTCGTTTGCTGCTTAAATCTGCTCCCAAATGTGTGTATTTTTACGTAGGACTTGATATTTAATTTAGGAGAGAAGTTAAGTGTAATTTTAAAAATTTATTTAGTGTATTATGGACAACTTTGTTATAATAACATTATATTATAAGATATTATACATGAAGCTTTAAAATACTTAATTAGCTTGATTTACGAATTTATTTAACTCTGTGGCTAAATCTCTCCTGCCTGTATTTATGTGGGAAGTCACTTCCATCTTCATTATTTGATTAGGCTTCTGAAAACTTCATGTGCCTGATGGAAGAATTTCTACCTCTCTTTTCAGTGACTTATTAGAATGTCTGAGGACTAAAGCTTTGACCAGTTTTGCAGTTGCCATTTAAATTCATTTCTGTAAATCAAATATTTAAGATACACTAATACTTACCATTTTTTGTAAAGCAATTTGGCATCTGCAATAAAAGTCTATGTAGTCTTGAGTTTCTTTGTTAGTTGGATTGTGACTGTCTTCATACACAGTTGCAAAACTGTACCTAGAAGCACTTGGGAAGGCATTTTACACAGTAAACTGAAAGATTTTAAGATTTTTTTTAAAGATAACAAAGACTTGTTTTTCCAGTTAGTGAGTTTTACTTGCTTTTTCTGTTATGCTTCATTTATAATAAAATGAAAGTCTGTTCCTCCTGAAATGCATGGAAAAAGTGCGTGGTTTCAATTTTTAGCATAGGTCTATTACCAGAGCATGTGACTGTCCTTCAAGAATGGGTATTTTTGTACACTGACAAGATTCATATTCATCTTAGCTATGGGCCTAATTCAGTTATTAAAAGTTAGGTTGCAGATATTTCTATCAGAATTATCTCAAACATTTTGTTTTGCATCTTCATATCTCTAAACTGTGCAGGAAAAATTTTAACTGAATATCTGGTTATTATTTCTTTTTTTGTTGTTTTCAATGCTAGGCCACTGACATCTGTGATCCAAACCCAGTCATGATGCTTATTCTGTGTGTATACCTATATGAAAGCCTTCCTCACTACTTACCCAAGAAGACTATAGAATTTACAGGTGCTCTCCATGCAACTATTGTTAAAGAGGTACTAGTACCATTGAATTTAGATCTGTAGAAGAACAAGGTTAAAACATATCTATATATATTATTATATTATGTATATACTGCAGCAAAGAATTAATGGGTTTCATGTCATTTGGCTACTGAATGTAGAAGAGGGAAGAACATTTTTTTTCTGTTTTTTTTTTTTTTCTCTTCAGGGTTGGGATCCTGACTTCTGTTGCTGTTTTTCCCCTGTGCTTGTGAGCACAGAAAAATCTACACATTTTACTGGTTTCTGGGATAAAGATAGAGAGGAATAAGAGATTAACAGCTGGCATAAGCATGCAGTGTACAATGCAAAAGAAGTACTCAGAAAAACTGAGGTTGGGCAGTCAGTGGGACGTGTGTGCTCCTTAGGGAGAAAAATGATCTGCCTGGTTATTTGAAGTACTTTCTTATTTTGTGATATCCTTCATCTGTATTTTGGAACCTAGCTGCAGAACTTATTTTTCGTGCGTTGAAAATTGAATAAAAATGAGCTGATTTTGTTGTTGTTGTGATAGGTGCGTCTGAAAAACCCAAGCATTAAAACTTTGGTGTACAACGCTACTCTTGTGGGAAGAGATGCTCATGATTTCTCATTACCTAAAGGAAGCACTGTCACCATTGCCCCTAAGTAAGTAATGAGTTCTTAGCATTATGAATCACAGAGCTATGTGAATCATAGAATGGCTGAGGTTGGAAAGGATGTCTGGAGGTCATCTGGTGCAACCTCCCTGCTCGAGCAGGGCCACCTAGAGCAGGTTGCCCAGGACCTTGTCCAGACAATTTTTGAGTATCTTCAAGGAGGGGAGACTCCACAACTTCTCTGGGCAACCTGCACCAGTGCTCCATCACCTGCACAGTAAAGAAGTGCTTCCTGGTGTTCAAATGGAACCTCTGGTGTTCCAGTTCGTGCCCATTGCTTCTTGTCCTGGCACTGGGCACCACAGAAAAGAGCCTGTCTCTGGCTCCATCTTCTTTGCACCCTCCCTTCAGGTATTTATGTACATTGAAAAAATCCCTCTGAGCCTTCTTTTATCTAGGCTACACAGTCTGAGATCTCTCAGCCTTTCCTCATACGAGAGGTGCTCCAGTCCCTTCATTGTCTTTGTAGCCGTCCACTGGACTCTTTCGCGTATGTCCAGTCTCTCTTGTAATGGGGAGCCCAGAACTGGACCCAGCACTCTAGATGTGGCCTCACCAATGCTGAGTAGCAGGGAAGGATCACCTCTCGACCTGCTGGTGATACTTTGCCTAATGCAATTGAGATTACTGTTAGCTTTCTTAGCGGCAAGTGCACATTGCTGACTCATGTTCAATTTGGTGTCCACCAGGACCCCAGGGCCTTTCTGCAGTGCTGCTTTCCAGCTGGGTGGCTCCCAGCATGTCCTGGTGCCTGGGGCTGTTCCTCCTTAAGTGCAGAACTTTGTGCTTCTCCTTGCTGAACTTCATGAGGTTCCTATCTGCCCATTTCCCCAGCCTGACGAGGTCCCTCTGGATGGCAGCATGACACTTTGGAGTATCAGTCATTCCTCCCAGTTTTGTGTCATCTGCAAACTTGCTGAGGGTACATGCTACCCTATCATCCAGATCATTAATGAAGATGCTGAACAGGATCAGACCCAGTATTGACCCCTGAGGTACTCTGCTAGTTACTGGCCTCCAAATAAGTCTAGCAGTATGGAAATGCAATAAGTCTTTGGAAACGGAGCTCTTCTAATTTAATAGTGCTGGAACACTAGGAATCTGTTCAACTACAAACAGGGCAGGATTAGTCTTTTTATCCTTAACCTGGAACAAATCCAGAGTAATTTATCAGTGAGACACTCGCAGTTTAGCTCTATAGAGCTTTGAGAGTAGAATACATGTATTCAGATCATTAGAGGAGTCACCTGTGTCCAATAAATATTTTTGTCTCAAAGTATCGAAGGCCTTAGTTTTCAGTTTGGATCTGCTGTTCTTATATTTTATTTTTTGCCCAAATAAAATTGGAATATCTCCTCTGAACATGATTCATATTTTTTATGTCAGTGCATTATGGCAGCATGAACAGGTAAAAATTCTTCCGTGTAAGATTTCGACTTTTGTTTCCTGTTCTTAATTGACACAACTGGAAATTTAAGAGATCATGACACAGATTTGATAGTAGTGTTAGACTGCTTTTTTTTGCACCTATTGTCCCTCCCCACCAAGATGGAAACTGTCGCAACTGCAATGTAATTATTTCTCTGTCTTATGTTTCTGAAATACTTTGTCATCTAAGGATCTTGGAGGGATTTAATTTTGGGAAAGCATTACGTTGTTAACATTTTTGGTAGCAGAAATATTCGTAATATATACCTGTCTTTTGCTTTTTGTTTACTTAATACGTTGTGCTCTTTCTGTGCAATGTGGTTTATGACTAGATACAGGAATATCACTACTCCTTGTCTAAGTGTTGAAGGTTAGAGGGATGTAGCAGTGACTGGCTGTCAGTTAAGAGATGTTAAGTTTATACTGCAAGTCTATTTAAGATACTTCTTTGAAGATGAAATGGACTAGAGATTGTAAAATGGAAGACAAAGGTCAGCATTTGAATGAAAATAAGCCATGAAGAAGAAAAAAATTTCAAACATATTGTCAAATTCAAGACTTAACATAAATACAGTGCTCTTTAAGGTGATGAGCGTTTCAATATGAAATAGTGTGCCTATTGTAAATATATCAGAAAGGAAAAATGAGTAATGCTATGTTATCAGTGAGCTGTGAGGCTGATTTGCTTCAGTTTTCTTTGCAATTTCTTCAAATAAGAATTAACGTAAAAATGTAATCTTAGAAAATATCATGCTTTTCTCTGAAAGGTCAATACTGTGGCTGTTTTTCACTTCAACTTTACAAAAAATAGTAAAAAAAAAAAAAAAAAAAGGAAAAAAATACAAGTAATTGTGTACAACCTTGCCATTGAGCTGCTTGGCATTATGTATAGCTACAAACATTTGAAAAAATGTATGACAATAGAAGCTTGGAAGCTTGTGGAAGTGCCTTTCTTTAGAGAAGCTTAGAAATGAGAAACTTGTAACAGACTTAGAATCATAGAATTGTATAATGGGTTGGGTTGGAAGGGACTTTAAAGATCATGTAATTGCAACCCCCTGCCATGGCCAGGGATGCCACCCACTAGATCATGTTGCCCAGGGCCCCATGCAACCTCGGCTTGAACAGCTCCAGGGATGGGGCATCCACAGCTTCTCTAGGCAACCTGTTCCAGTGCCTCACCACCCCTAGTAAAGAGTTTCTTCCTCACATCTGACCTGAATCTGCCCTCTTTCAGTTTAAAGCCATTCCACCTTGTCCTATCATTATCTGCCCATGTAAAAGTCCCTCTCCAGCTTTTGTGTAGGCCCTCTTTAGGTTCTGGAAGGCCGCTATAAGGTCTCCCTGGAGCCTTCTCTTCTCCAGGCCAAACAACCCCAGCTCTCTCAGCTTGTCTTCACAGGAGAGGTGCTCCAGCCCTCTGATCATCTTCATGGCCTTCTTCTGGAGAATCACCTCCCTTGACCTGATGGCCACACTTCTTTTGGTGCAACCCAGAATATAGTTGGCTTTCTGGGTTGCAAGCGCACATTGCCGGGTCACGTTGAGCTTCTCGTCCACGAACACCCCCAAGTCCTTCTCCTCAGGGCTGCTCTCAATCCATCCTCCACCCAGACTGTATTTGTGCTTGGGATTGCCCCAAACCAGATGCAGGACCCTGCACTTGGCCTTGTTGAACTTCATGAGGTTGGCATTGGCCTGTCCCTCTGGATGGCATCCCTTCCCTCCAGCATATGAACTGCATCACACAGCTTGGTGTGATCTGCAAACTTGCTGAGGGTGCACTAAATCCCACTGTCCATGTCGCCAACAAAGATGTTAAGCAGCACTGGTCCCAATACTGACTCCTGAGGGATGCCACTCATCACTCGTCTCCGCTTGGACATCGAGCTGTTGACCGCAACTCTTTGAGTGTGACCATCAAGCCAATTCCTTATCCACCAAGTGGTCCACCCATCAAATCCATGTCTCTAATTTAGAGACAAAGATGTCATGCGGGACTGTGTTGAAGGCTTTGCACAAGTCCAGGTAGATGACATCAGTTGCTCTTCCCTTATCCACCAACGCTGTAACCCCATTACAGAAGGCCACCAGGTTTGTCAAGCACAATTTACCCTTAGTGAAGCCATGCTGGCTCTCACCAATCACTTCTTTGTTGTCTCTGTGCCTTAGTATAGTTTCCAGGTAGATCTGCTCCATGATCTTCCCAGGCACTGAAGTGAGCCTGGCTGGCGTATAGCTCCGCAGGTCTTCCTTTTTTCCCTTTTTAAAAATGGGGATTATGTTTCCACTTTTCCAGTTAGTGGGAACTTCACCAGACTGCCTCAACTTCTCAAATATGATGGATAGTGGCTTAGCAAGTTCATCCAGCAGTTCCCTCAGGACCCTTGGATGCTACTCATCAGGTCCCATGGACTTGTGCACTTTCAGGTTCCTTAGATGGTCTCGAACCTGATCTTCCTCTACAGTGGGCGCTTCTTCATTCTCCCAGTCCCTGCCTTTGCTTTCTGCAACTTGGACAGTGTGGCTAGAGCACTTGCCAATGAAGTCTGAGGTGAAAAAGTTATTGAGTACCTCAGCCTTCACCATATCCCAGGTAACCATGTCTCCTGTTTCCTTATGAAGAGGGCCCACATTTTCCCGTCTTCCTTTTATCACAGACATACCTGAAGAAGCCCTTCTTGTTGTCCTTGACATCCCTGGCCAGATTTAATTCTGTCAGGGCTTTAACCTTCTTAACCTGATCCCTGGCTGCTCAGACAGTTTCTCTGTATTCCTCCCAGGCTACCTGTCCTTGCTTCCACCCTCTGTAGGACTCCTTTTTGGGCTTGAGTTTCTCCCAGCAGCTCCTTTTTCATCCAGACAGGCGTCCTGGTGTTTCTGCCTGACTTCCTCTTTGTTTGGGATGCATCGCTCCTGAGCTTGGAGGAGATGATCCTTGAGTATTAACCAGCTTTCTTGGGCCCCTCTTCCCTCCAGGGCTTTATCCTATGCCTATCCTATCTACGAAGCAGATCCCTGAAAAGGCCAAAGTCTTCTCTCCTGAAGGCCAGGGTAGTGAGCTTGCTGCACACCCTCCTTGCTGCCCTAAGGATCTTGAACTCCACCATCTCATGGTCGCTGCAGCCAAGGCTGTCCTTGAGCCTCACATTCCCTACCAGCCCCGCCCTGTTGGTAAGAACAATGTCTAGCATAGCACCTCTCCTTGTTGGTTCCTCTATCACTTGGAGAAAGAAGTTATCATCAACACAGTCCAGGAATCTTCTGGTTTGCATATGCCCTGCTGTGTTGTCCTTCCAACAGAGATCAGGGTGTTGAAGTCCCCCATGAGGACCAGGGCTCGTGAACTTGAGGCTGCTCCTATCTGTCTATAGAGGGCCTCATCTGCTCGATCTTCCTGGTCAGGTGGCCTGTAGCAGACCCCCATTACAATGCTACCTGTCCCTGTCCTCCTTTTAATGCTGACCCGTAAGCTTTCAGTTGGCTCCTCATCCATCCCCAGGCAGAGCTCCGTGCACTCCAGCTGGTCATTGACATAGAGTGTGACACCTCCTCCTCGTCTCCCCTGCCTGTCCTTCTTGAAGAGCCTGTACCCTTCCATTCCAACACTCCAGTCACAGGATTCATCCATCCATGTCTCCGTGATGCCAATAAGATTGTAGCCGTGCAGGTGTGTGCAAGTCTCTAACTCCTCTTGTTTATTCCCCATGCTACATGTGTTTACTTAGAGGCATTTAAGCTGGGCTCCCAGTGAGGCTGACTTACTGGCCTGAGTGGCTGGAATTCCTTTGTGCTGTTCTTCAGGTGCTCTCCTGCTTACTTATGATCCTTCTCCAAGCTCTGGGCCTCTATTGCTGGCCCAAACATCAAACTGGTAGAAAATGGATGAATTGAGATTCCCCTCCCCTGGCAACTTTAGTTTAAAGCCCTCTTCATCAGCTTGGCAAGCCTGTGACTGAAGATGCTCTTCCCCTTCTCTGACAGGTGGACCTCATCAGCCCCCAGTAGACCAGACATCTCAAAGCGAGTTCTGTGGTCTAAATAGATGAATCCTTGGCTGTGGCACTAGTCCTGTAGCCATCTGTTGATTCGCCAGATGCGACTGGCCCTTCCAAACCCCTTCCCTCTGACTGGGAGGATCAATGAAAAAGCTACCTGTGCTCCAGAGCCCCTTACCGCTGCTCCCAGGGCTCTGTAATCCTTCTTGATTGAGAAAGATTAATCCACAGATTGCTCCTGGCTGTTTCACTGGTGCCCATGTGAAACAACAGCAGTGGATAATAGTCAGTGGGCTGTATGAGGCTAGGTAGTCTTGGTGACATCCCTGATACGAGCCCCCCATAAGCAGCATACCTCTCTAGAGGGTGGGTCAGATCGGCAAATGGGTGCCTCCGTACCTCTCAGAAGAGAGTTGCCTACCACTATCACCAGTCACTTTTTCTTGGTTGCACTAGTTGTTATATGAGCAGCAGGTTGGGCTGCCTTGCTCAGCTCCAATGTCTCCCCTGACATGACGAGTCCTCCCTCTTCAGTCTGCAGAGCAGTGAAGTGGTTCTGCAAGGGCACCTCAGTGTTCAGGGGAAGTCTCTTCCTCCTGCTGGTCCTCGTTGTTGCAAGCTTCCATTCTTCTCCGTTCCCAGCATTCCTCCCTTATGTGTGTGCCTGTGGGGGAGTTTTTGGCTGTTTGTCTGTGGGGCTGCGGGTCCACTCACTGTAGACTGTGCTTGGACCTAACTATCTAACTCCTTCTCAGCCTCCCTGTGTCACACAGCCTCTTCTACCAAATAAATAAATAAATAAATAAAATTATGGCCTAAATAAAAAGTGAAGGAGAATTTTCAGTGTGTGTTCAGTAAGAAATTTGATGTGAGTGTATTATTAAAACTTGGTGGAGATATTTTTTTGACAGGAATGCTAGTATCACTGACTATAACCTGTTTAGGAATAAAATATGTTAAAATAGAAAGAGCCACTTCACATTAAAGTTATTTTTTCTACTTTTAGAAGTAAATAACCCATAAATATCAGTTTGGAGGCAGATGAATCAATATATTAAAAATCTCTAAAAATTAGGAAAGCCTACTTGCTGTGTAAGAGAACAGGATGAGTTATACTTTAAAAAACTTTCTGAATATTTGTAATGGTTTGGTCAACTTAAGGTCAGATATATCTGCATCTTTGTTCTCCTGAATTGAATATCTACCTTACAAATTGATGAATATTGTATATAAACATGGATATATGTTCACCACTAGTTCCTCTTGCGCTGCAAGCTAGCTTGATAATAGCTGGCTTTTTTTTTTCTTCCCCTGAATCAACAGGTGCTTTAAGATGAACTAATAAACAAGAAGCAGTTAAAAATAGCAGCTATTGCCTGTGAAGGTCTGCTGCAGGAGTCCAATCAAGTTGTAAAGCTTGCTTTGCCAAAGTTTCTGTGTAAAAGGTCAAGAGAAATATTAGCGGTTCAGAGAACGTTCACTCGTGATAGTTCAGGCAATTACAGTTGAAAAGATGAAGCACAGCCTGGATAGGGAGGCTAAAGAAACTGAAACTTGTCAGTCATATGATTGGAGTGCTGGAAAGTTTTATGTAAGACATGTCATGCATAGAGACTTGTCTCTAATTATTTGCCAAAAATATATATTCCTATATTTAGAATTAACTATAATCGGATTTAAGATCATCGTAGGTCGTTATAATCACTGATAAGGAATAAGTGTGCTTGACTAATCCTGTTGGACCTGCTGGGTGAGCACACTTGGCATAGAGGATTCTGTAGATGAATGCCCAGTCTGAAAGAACTTTCCAGGAGAGATTAACTGCAGGAAAACTGATAAGCTAACAGATCAAGGAAAAAAATTGAGTGGAAATTGCTCCAGCAATTCTGTGGGCTCTCTGTGGGCAACAATTCTCAGGAAATATCCAACTGCTCCAGCATGGGGTCCTCCATGGGCTGCAATGTGGATATCTGCTCNGTAATCCTTCTTGATTGAGAAAGATTAATCCACAGATTGCTCCTGGCTGTTTCACTGGTGCCCATGTGAAACAACAGCAGTGGATAATAGTCAGTGGGCTGTATGAGGCTAGGTAGTCTTGGTGACATCCCTGATACGAGCCCCCCATAAGCAGCATACCTCTCTAGAGGGTGGGTCAGATCGGCAAATGGGTGCCTCCGTACCTCTCAGAAGAGAGTTGCCTACCACTATCACCAGTCACTTTTTCTTGGTTGCACTAGTTGTTATATGAGCAGCAGGTTGGGCTGCCTTGCTCAGCTCCAATGTCTCCCCTGACATGACGAGTCCTCCCTCTTCAGTCTGCAGAGCAGTGAAGTGGTTCTGCAAGGGCACCTCAGTGTTCAGGGGAAGTCTCTTCCTCCTGCTGGTCCTCGTTGTTGCAAGCTTCCATTCTTCTCCGTTCCCAGCATTCCTCCCTTATGTGTGTGCCTGTGGGGGAGTTTTTGGCTGTTTGTCTGTGGGGCTGCGGGTCCACTCACTGTAGACTGTGCTTGGACCTAACTATCTAACTCCTTCTCAGCCTCCCTGTGTCACACAGCCTCTTCTACCAAATAAATAAATAAATAAATAAAATTATGGCCTAAATAAAAAGTGAAGGAGAATTTTCAGTGTGTGTTCAGTAAGAAATTTGATGTGAGTGTATTATTAAAACTTGGTGGAGATATTTTTTTGACAGGAATGCTAGTATCACTGACTATAACCTGTTTAGGAATAAAATATGTTAAAATAGAAAGAGCCACTTCACATTAAAGTTATTTTTTCTACTTTTAGAAGTAAATAACCCATAAATATCAGTTTGGAGGCAGATGAATCAATATATTAAAAATCTCTAAAAATTAGGAAAGCCTACTTGCTGTGTAAGAGAACAGGATGAGTTATACTTTAAAAAACTTTCTGAATATTTGTAATGGTTTGGTCAACTTAAGGTCAGATATATCTGCATCTTTGTTCTCCTGAATTGAATATCTACCTTACAAATTGATGAATATTGTATATAAACATGGATATATGTTCACCACTAGTTCCTCTTGCGCTGCAAGCTAGCTTGATAATAGCTGGCTTTTTTTTTTCTTCCCCTGAATCAACAGGTGCTTTAAGATGAACTAATAAACAAGAAGCAGTTAAAAATAGCAGCTATTGCCTGTGAAGGTCTGCTGCAGGAGTCCAATCAAGTTGTAAAGCTTGCTTTGCCAAAGTTTCTGTGTAAAAGGTCAAGAGAAATATTAGCGGTTCAGAGAACGTTCACTCGTGATAGTTCAGGCAATTACAGTTGAAAAGATGAAGCACAGCCTGGATAGGGAGGCTAAAGAAACTGAAACTTGTCAGTCATATGATTGGAGTGCTGGAAAGTTTTATGTAAGACATGTCATGCATAGAGACTTGTCTCTAATTATTTGCCAAAAATATATATTCCTATATTTAGAATTAACTATAATCGGATTTAAGATCATCGTAGGTCGTTATAATCACTGATAAGGAATAAGTGTGCTTGACTAATCCTGTTGGACCTGCTGGGTGAGCACACTTGGCATAGAGGATTCTGTAGATGAATGCCCAGTCTGAAAGAACTTTCCAGGAGAGATTAACTGCAGGAAAACTGATAAGCTAACAGATCAAGGAAAAAAATTGAGTGGAAATTGCTCCAGCAATTCTGTGGGCTCTCTGTGGGCAACAATTCTCAGGAAATATCCAACTGCTCCAGCATGGGGTCCTCCATGGGCTGCAATGTGGATATCTGCTCTGACGTGGTCCTCTCCATGTGCTGCAGGGAAATATCTGCTCCGGCACCTGGAGCACCTCCTCTGCCCTTCCTTCTTCTCTGACCTTGATGTTCCCTCTGTTGTTTCTCAGTCGTATTTCCCTTGCTCCTCAGCCTTTCAGACTTTTTTGCCCTTTCTTATATATGTTTTCACACAGGCTCCATAATAAGCTGACTCGAACTGTCTGTGTCTGGCACAGGGCAGCTCCTGGTCTCTTCTCACAGAGGCTGCCTCTGCAGCTCGCTGCTACCAAAACTTTGCCACCAACCCCCAATATCTGACAAGAATGAATGTTTTAAATCAATTGGCCAAGATGAAATTGACTTAAATCCTAAGCATCAGAGCATCAGGGATATCTTCCAAAGACCATACTGTTGTTTTGCTCTGGCTTTTGAGGCGTGTCAGAACATTATCAATGTAGCTGATTATCAGATCTTGCATATAATGTAATTAATCTTTGATTGGAGCTTTTCATTCTTGAGGGCAATGCACTGTGCCATGTAGACTTGCAGTTCACAACAGCAACTGTGCGAAGGTCCCTAAGCTCTATTAGGTGGTATAGATGTGTCTATAAGCTACTCATTCTGGGTACCTTACCAAGAGAAATGATGATGATGACTTGATTGTACTTAAAAGTACCTTCCTGGGAAAGGTACCTGTTTAACTGCAAAGAAAATAGAACAAAACTTTTTATAAAAACAATACCTTGAAGCTGGAGCTGTACAAACTCAAATTGGAAGTTGTGCAAGTCATTAGCTACTGAGCAAACTCTATTTGATGACAAATTCTTCAACTGTAGGGGTTTTGCAAATCATAGTCTGAAAATAGTACAGGGAGTGACCTCAGAAAGTTATTTAATCCAGTCTTCTGCCTCAGATCAGTACGGGGTGCTTTCTTGGAAAAATGCCTCTGCCAAACAGTAGTTATCAGATGCAATTGAGGGGTGACTGGGTTGCACATTATGGCCTGCAACTAGTACAGACTGTGTTTATCTAGTGGTTTCTGTTGGCCTTAAACTTTGGCAATTTAATAGCTCCAAACAACTTTCTCTATTCCTACATAAAAGTATAACCAATAAAAGAGAGAGAATTTGGTTGCTTGCTTTCTTGAAAGATGGTTGTCCCGGTTTTGGCTGGGATAGAGTTAATTTCCTTCATAGGAGCTGGTATGGTGCTGTGTTTTGGATTTAGGATGAGAATAATGTTGATAACACGCCAATGTTTTAGTTGTTGCTGAGCTGCACTTGCACAGAGCCAAGGACTTTTCTGCTTCTTGTGCTGCCCTGCCAGTGAGGAGGCTGGGGGTGCACAAGGAGCTGGGAGGGGACACAGCCAGGACAGCTGACCCAGACTGACCAAAGGGATGTCCCATACCATGTGATGTCATGCTGAACAATAAAACTTAGGGGAGTTGGCGAGGGAGGCTGCTGTTGCTCAGAGACTATCTCATTCTATTATCTATAGTCATCCTTGTTGCAATTTATTGAGCTTTTTTCAGTTTTGCTGTATCCATTTTTGTGGTAAAGAGGTGCAAACAGTAAAGGTTTGAGCCCTTTGGATGTGTACTTTGGATGGGATCCGGTGGCCTAATGATAACATTTGTGTTGTTTTCCTTTTCTTTACTAATTATTCCTAGCACTTCATTTGCTTTATTGGATGTTTCCCAGCACTGTGCTGGTGTTTCCGTGAAACTATCCTTCACAAATCCAGGTTCTCACTGGTGATTTGTAATGGCTTGGAGGATGTTGCTTTATGTGAGCACAGTGTTGTTTTCCCTGTGTGAATCTCTTTACATCTGTGTACACTGAATTTCCCCTTCATTTTATTGGCTCCTGCCAGGTAGATCTCATTTATGCAGATATCATTGATGTTAGATGTCATTTATACTTCTCTTGTTCTTTTATTCTTCATAATTGTTTCTGCTACATTGTATGTCATAGACTTGAGGCTTAACGTTCTGTGATTCTCCTGATCTTCCCGAAAATATTTTTAAGATATTGGTGTTGTATTTGTCACCATCCAGCTCTCAGTTCCCAAGGTAGTTTTAAATAAGGATTTTTTTTTGCTCAGTGTCCATCATGTGAATGAGCTACAGGACATTCTGCAAGGTTTCCTTGACAGCGGTTGTGATCCAGGACCAAATCCTGTCACTACCCCCATAAAAATATAGAACTTCTGCCATCATTGTGATTGTTCAACTTACTTGGAGGGATATGTGCATTGAGTTCACTTGAAAAAGCAGATGCTGTTACCACAGTTGTGAACGAAATGTAAATTGACATGATGCCACTGAACATCTGGCATTTTGATTGCTATTACAAGTCCTCCGCCTCACCACTTACCTGTGAATGTGAATATACATACAGTATGTAATAGGCATATTTCACATGCCACCAGTAGTTGCTTGCATCTACTTTAGAATTCCCAGTTGGCAGAAGACCAATAAATCACAGAATTTTCCTCTGCCCTCTATTTTAATTCTTTTTAAAATGCACAGTTCCTATTAATCATTTAATGGGGAAGGCTGATGTGGGCTGGGGAGAGGCTTCCTTTTGACTGTAGTATTTGCTATCTCTTCCAGAAAGACAACAAACAAATCTCTAGATAATGAATATAACCTTTTCCTATATATTTTTTATTAATTCCTTTGAGGAATTATTTGAATAATCTCAGTTTGCATAAATTACAAAATTTCAAGATTTTACTATTGGTTATTGGCTTTCTACCATGTCTTTCGTATGGTTTGTTGGGGGATAAATTTTAAAATTTCTTGAACTATATAGACTGGCATTACAATGAAAGTATAAACCAGTCAGCAGACTTTTGGGTATATATTTTGTGATATTTGTACTAGCAACTTTAAGAATTTGGCTATTTTTCTGTTTGGAGAAAGCTGTCTATGCTCTGGTCATATGTGTGTAAAGGCAGCAGCATACTTCTATAATCTACAGTTTTCTTGCTTTTAGAACAGTCCTAAATGCTAAAATTTTTCTGACCTTCATGCCATCTTAAGATGTTAATCTCAGTACTATAGAGTGATTTTGAGAGCCTCAAAGTGAGAGCTTCAGCCACTTAACTTTTGTCATTGGTCTTGCTTAATTGCAGGACTAATGCAAATCAAGTTACCTCTTTCCCATCAGAAACTTGATTTGTTGCTTATACAAGAGAACTTCGTTGTTTTTTTTTTTACACCTCTTAACTTTTCAGCTTTACTAATTATTCTGAAGGTTCTGTTACTCAATTCTTTCTGTCTTCAGTGGAGATTTTATTAAGAACTTCTAGATCTGCCTCACAATATATGTAACAGGATGTCTAGTTGTTTAACATACAAAATCGTATTCAAATAGGGGAGCATAAGGTAAATCAGTTGTTAGCTTAGGGCAATACTATAAAGAAAGAGAACTTTCTCTGCTAGTGTATAGGAAGAAAAATCAGTCTACATACTGAGGGCATAAAAAGCAGTAAGGACTTATATTGTTCTTTTTCTATCTATATAGTTCTTTTATTAGAATGTTTTAAGGTGTTCTTAGGCAGAAGATTGAACTACAACAAAGTATTTCAGAAGAAACAAGTGACTTTCTAGCCACCTTCCCCTACAAAGACTGTAAAATATGCTCCTGAAGTGACATTTCTGAGTCACGATTTTGTGCCTAATTATTTAAAGAGTTATTGCTGTTATTTTGCCTAGGAGACAAACAAGTGTAAGTGTGGAATTCACTAGTCGTTTTCTGCGCCCTGCTGAAGCAGTGTTGCTACTGAGCTCAAAGAATGTGGGTGGAATAGGTGGTGCCACGCTGACATTCTCTCTGAAATCTGAAGTCAAGCATATTGAACCTGCTGTAAGTCTGTGTGTGAGATTAATATTGTCACAAAAAAATTGTTCAGCTGTATGTTGTATCAAACAAAAGTGAACTGAGGTAAGAATAAAAAGGTGAGTTACCATCAGCATTAGCCTTTGACCTATTAATATTCAAGTTTCCAATTTTAGACTATGTATGTGAATAAAAAGGCGTAGAGGAATATCTAAGAAGTCTAAGGATGTAAATCTCACATAGATACTGAAAAAAATTAATTTTTTAGCACTGATTGCTCTGAAAATATATCTGGACCTCTTTCAGTATATGAACACTTTTGGAAATTCCATTGCAGAGGCAGTGATACACCTCTTCAGCCTAATGAGTTCACTTGTCAGATGTAGGTGGATAGCAACCTTTTGTTAGATATTGCTAGGTTTGATTGTGCTTTTTAATTTTGACAGTCTTTAGATGTAAGATATACCCCAGAAACAGTGAGAGCAGAGATAGGCATGCTTTCCACTGTTTGTTATCAGACATTCTTTGAACAGATCTGGATAGATCCTCTGCTGATCTTAGATGGAGTTTATGTGAATCTCTTTTTTCACATAACACTTTTTATACAACAGCAATAGACATTGATGTTAGAGAGGAAGATTAGGGCAGGAGAAAAAAAGGAGAACATGGCAAGCAGATAGCTTGGTTCTTGTCCCTGTGCAATCATTTTGAAAAGCATTTAAAAGATGGTGGAGTTTAACACGTTTAAAAAGAAATAGGCTTTAACTCCACTGGCAACAAAGACTAGCATTTGAATTATGTGAATTCTGTACTCATCAGTGGTCAAATACTTCTTTGTAATATTTTCCTTGTAGTATTTCCAATGAATGTGGTTTTGCAATTTTTTCATATTTATGTAAATTTTTTTTCTCTTTTAGGATATATTAAAATGCAAATCCCCATGTTATGAGCTGAAGAAAGTTGTCCTAAATGTTACTAATCCCTTCAGAACTGATGGCATATTCAGGTAGACAATGCTATAAAGACAAGTCTACTATAATGATCATGCTGTTTTATCAACTCTTTTCCATAATTTTCATTTTCTGTTTAAAAATGTAAAACCCTGAGGTTAAATGATAGGGATTTATATTACCAAAATTGTTACAAGCACTGTGAAGTGGAAGCTATCATAATGAATAAAGAAGATAAATAAACCTTAATTGAAATCCATCTCAGTGTAAGCAATAAAACTAGAGCTTTAATGAAATGGAGTTCATGAACCTTGCTTGTATTTTTGTGTTTGGCTGAGGTCCAGCAGAATTCCAGAGAGAAACATGCCATGTTAATTAATAGTTGGTTATTTTTTCCCCCAATCTGCTTTATCCTGCTGTTTAAATCATTAAGCATACAAAAGAAAAAAACATGCTTTTGCCTCAAGGCTTGCATCACTATCAGTTAATCTAATTTTTCATTTGTATTCATCATAGATGTAACAACTGCAGAATTACAAATGTTTTTCTTAATACAAAAGAAGTAGAATGCTGTGCTCCTTTAAAATCTCAGTTTGTGATCTGACTATATTTTGTTTTTAATCGGTAAAGCTAAACATTGATTCATATAATTAATTTATTTACAAGCACATTTTCCATAACATTTTAACTTGTTTTAATGATCTATTTAATATGTTCCATAGGCTGCGAATGGAATTTCTTTTTCATCCACAGAATAGGTGTGGTATATACACCTGTAAGAGAATTACTTTCACTGCTTCAGCAATGTGCTCTGGCATAAGCCTCCTTCGTGTGAATCATATGAATTTGTTTAGTTTCTGTCTTTTTTTCTCAGTCACTGAGGTGGTCATTGAGGCTGTCTGTAATCAATTGGATCAGTTCTGTTATTTGGATAGCTCTCAGAAAGAATAGATTAAGGTGATTAAGTAGTTTAATTTTATGTATTAGCTTTCAACAGCTATGTGACAGCTACTTGAAGTAATTATCAATTTGGGCCACATTTGAACCAGTAATCTACAAATAAAAGATTCTTTGAATTATTTTTCCAATGTTTTGAAACATCTGGTGTTCCATTAGGTGGAGTATTGCGTATTTGCAAATAACACTAGGAAGTACACTTGTGAAACCAAGAAAGTAGCTGTTCTGCAGAAAAGAAGGCTGAAAATCTTAAAACTAGGTGTATAATGTATTACTATTTAAGAAAAGGACAAATTATAAAGATGAACCTCTTCCATCTTGTGTCAAATACATAGTGAATGTCAAATATTTTCAAAAGCTCTAAGTTATGCATCCTAAACCAGTCCTAGCATCCTGCTATTTGTTGTGTTACTTGTTCCATCAGCTAAATAGTATTTCCTGTTTTCTACAGTTCAGAGCTTTTAATACTTACGTGTAGTTAGATATTTTGAAGATTACTGAAAGCTTGAATTTCACTAAGAAAAATTAGTTGAATTCTTTAAAATAATCCATTACATTTGTTTGTGAAGCAGCTATTTTTTACCCAAGAATGGAAAAGTATTTCTCTAGTATAAAATACTACAGTGATTAACTGTCATCATTATTATTTTTTTAGTGGCAGATTAAATACTTGGGCAGAACATCAGCTAATGCTGATATAAATTATTGTAACTATACTGGAGAGTTTGAATTCAGATCCACTGCTAGTGCTATGCTAGTTGACAGTGGCTTCTGTATTTTTACTATGTATTCTGTAATTTTCCTTCTGTTCTTACTGTCCTTTGTGAATGCAGAGAAAATGTAGAAGTCTGGTTTCAGATGAGTGAATTCTGTTGCTGGTGCCAGGTAACAGAAATTCTACAATGATACCAAAACCTGATTCTTGGATAATGACCAGCAGTAGATCAATGGATTATCCATTACCTGGAATGGAAATAATGTGTGCACAATGTAATGTACACAAAAGGAAAGAAGATCAGAATCTTCTAGGAAAAATGAAAGTGAAGCATGTGTTTGTGGTTAATTAGGGAAATGACAATTTACTGTATCTTAATAGATTTTCACAATACTTACAAAAGCAAAATAAAATTACTTTAGATCTTTTCTTCAAATGTAAATGAAATGATTATTCACTCATTTAAATTGGAACAGAATGTAACAAATTACATTTTAGAATATTAGATCCAATTTGAAATATGGGTATCATTTGTCTTAAAATGCACATTATTTTTGTTTTTAAAATTTTACTTAATTTTTTAAATTTTTTGAATGAAATTTGAAAATTGGTCTGCATGTCACAACATGGCTATGGACTGTTCCTACGATTACAAATCAACCTATGGTATTGATTAAGTAGTAGTTTAGGGTAATTCCCAATAACCATGAATAAGTGTCTCAGATTTTTACATGTTTACATAAGCTTTAAAAATTACATGCTTAAATTGTGCAAAATATTTTAAGTTATTAAATAAAGAAGAATTTACCAAATTTCTAAATATTTTTAAAAAGTCGTCTTCTTTTTTTTAAATATACTATTTTTAAAGTACTCCCAAATGAAAACAGTAGGCTTCTTTACCAAGCCTTTAAAAGTTAGAATAAACTAGATGTTTTTCCTCATTCTGCTAGTAAAAAATAGTGTTTATGTGTACTTGCCATATTCCAGGATCATTTTGCTGGAATCCACAAGTTGCTTAACTCAGCCAGAGCAAGTACATCAATCCAGGCAAGTAAAGCAAGAGCAAAAATTCAGGTAAGTTTTAAATGGCAATTGCTAATTATACTATATTGAGTTGTGCAGTTTTATTAGTATTACATATTTGTGTATAGTTGTGTGCTTACCAGTAGTAAAGAGTTACAGGCTAGGACATGGAAATACAGCAGAACTATGTAGCATTTTAAAAACACTTTACAGATAATATACTCAAACAGTGGAGGAAAGATAAATATGGTGTAAGAGGTAAAAATGAGTGTAATATGCTATGTGGAAGAAGTGTTCTACAAAGTAGAATTGAAAGGTGAGATATTGATGCTGGGATAGGGGCAACCATGGTGACTTAGGTGACTGAAGTATTGACAGAAGATATCAGGAAGATTGACTAGCTCCAGTTCACTGGGGTGTGAGAAGCAGAAGGAATAGTTCTGAATCTTGGAATGAAGACTGTAGAGGTATTTGAAGGTACAACAGTGGGGTCACATTTTTAGTTGTAAATAGGTAGTCTAGAGAATTCTAATCGGGCCGAAGTCTAAAATGTTACAGGTTAAGTAGGCCCCTGGAGATGCGAATGAGAATGAGGGGATATTAGTGCAGAAATATTGATGTAAATTAATTTTGTGTCTAGACTTTGCTGCTTAAACAGACTAGGGACAGATTTTCTAGCATAGGGAATGCGGAAGGTGAAGGAAAGTTCAAAGTAAGCACGGTGGCAAAGACTGAAAAAGAGAGTAATTGGAACAGGAATCAAGGAGAGATATATCATAAAAAAGGTTCTATGCTTGATAAGACTTATAGTCCGAAATAAAGTATTTCTGTTTTCACTGTCTTTAATTGTTAGACAGTGAGATAAATACCAAGAAATTTAGATGGGCAGGCAGAAATCTTTAGAGGCATTGCAGAGGAAAAATGTCAATCAGAACTGTTGGTAGTCAAGGTTAAAGGAGAAAGAGACGATCCAAAACAGGTTTGGCACTCTTTTCATGGCACTCTCTAGAAATGGCCCAGCATAGAGAGAGAGTGACCACAAATATCTAATACAATTTTTGGAACTTGCCAGACTTGGACGATTTAATAATCGTCCATTTAATAACTCTATTTTTCAGCCACAGACTGAAAGTTTTAATTCTAAGTGTTTTTAACAGTAGATTCTGCATTCACATATTAGGTAATTTAGTTACAGAGATCTATTTCTTTAGTATTCTGTCACTTCAACTGTGTTTTGTAATTGTTTGTTCGTAGATCAACTTTCATAAATGTCAGTTGATTAAAAACAAAACAAAACCAACAATAAAAGAAGTCAGCTTACAGGGAAGATAACGATAGTATAATCAGTCAGATTTCTTCTCGACAAAAGAGGCAGGATCTAGGTTTTAAAATGCACCATCAGCAGCCCTCTCACTATGGATGTGAAAAATACTCCAGCTACAAAATACTATCAAGAAAGATTACTGTAGCCACCAAAACACTATTACATAGGCATTGTAGGTAGATGCTTTTGATGCCATTCTGTCCCTTGTTTGTGTTCTGCGTGCTGCACTGATTGTCAGTGTCCTGTGTGCTCTGTGCACTTACAGCTAAGCTACGCTTACCAGCTGTGCTACAATAGTTGAACCTTTAGCAATTAACCTCTGTTACAGAGGTTACAGATTTTACTTGTAAATTATA
The DNA here is from genome assembly GCA_013399475.1 of Chauna torquata. Classification (NCBI taxonomy): domain Eukaryota; kingdom Metazoa; phylum Chordata; class Aves; order Anseriformes; family Anhimidae; genus Chauna; species Chauna torquata. The sequence goes on along the minus strand of VXAL01000186.1, from coordinate 72,398 downwards.
CTTAAAGGTATCAGAAACTGTTGAATAGTTGGAAAATAATTTTTCATCTGCATATTTCAGCTTAATTTATCTTCAAGAAATAACACAATCTAAAAAATGTAATTTTAGTCATACATCTAGGCCTAATTCTTAGTGAAATTGATTTGAGGGCAGGTTAATTCTTTAGAAATAGTAATAGTGCTCTGTAAGCATAACCCTATCATAACATCAGTGCTTACATTCTAAGTAATTGTGTATACATGATTTATGTCATTTGCGTGTTCGATCGTAACATCTTGAAGCTCCAAGAGAACCTCTCAGTCTCATACTTCTTTCTGTGTCCTTATGCTGTGCCCCCAGATATACTGGACACACCACTTTCAACCTCACTGTAACAAGCTTTATCTGGTGGGCAGCCCTCTTACCTACTTCCTTTCCCCTCTGGCAGTGTCACAGGCACCCAAAATGGTGTCATCCATGCCAAAGAGGAGACCGACCCTTTAGTTAATGTGTCACAGACTCATCATATTTTGACTGGAAAGATATCCCATCTGAACCTAGAGCCCAGACAAGCTATATCCTTATTGGGATGCAGTGCTGTCTAAGCGGAAAAAAAAAAAAATCGAACTGTAGCCCATGTCTGAGTCAAGGTGTCATTCAGTGGTTGCAGGCAAAACATCTTTGTCCACATGTAGCTGAATGATGTTTGCTGAGAAGGGTAGCGGTTTTTTTTTCGTCCTATTGGCATAGTTTTTCTTTTAAGTATACTGTGATAAATGCGACTGGATTTTTTCAAGTTATGCACTTCTCTCTGCTTTTCCAAGCCCTTGATACTTCAGTTTTTCTCCTTGGCCTACATCCATGTGCCAGCATGGTCATGTCCCTGTGGGAGAAGTAGAACCAGGTGGAGGGATGCATGCCACGTGGCCCAGGAGTTCAAATACAAAACTACGCATAAGTAATTTTCAAGCATGTTGGTATTTTGACTGATGTCCCTAAAAAAAAAGATAAAAAAAAATTATGGAATGATACTAAAAAGTTCAAGGTTACATTTATTAGCTAACTTTTTCTTCATAGATTCTCTTCTGTTAACCTATGCGGTAAAGGTGTACAGATGATTCACTAATAGTCCTATTCTAAGACCATGAATAAGCTGTCATGGCCACTGCATGCCTTACAATGTCCATAAGCCATAAGAATGGCTCATGACTGCAGAAACTGATTTACAAAAGAAGCTATTAATGTGGGTAAATATTGGTATGTGAAGAAAAATCATTCTAAGACAAAAACAAGAAAAGACAATTAATGAATTTCAAGTCAAACTTTGCAGAACCATAGAATGAGTTTGGTTGGAAGGAACCTTAAAGATCATCTAGTTCCAACCCACCTGCCATGGGCAGGGATGCCACCCACTAGATCAGGTTGCCCAGGGCCCCATCCAGCCTGGTCTTGAACACCTCCAGGGATGGGGCATCCACAGCTTCTCTAGGCAACCTGTTCCAGTGCCTCACCACCCCTAGTAAAGAATTTCCTCTCCTCTTGTAAATCTCCCCTCTTTTAGTTTAAAACAGTTCCCCCTTGTCCTATCACTATCTGCCCATGTAAAAAGTCCCTCTCCATCTTTTTTATAAGCCCCCTTTAAGTACTAAAAGGCTGCAATGAGGTCTCCCCAGAGCCTTCTCTTCTCCAGCGTGAGCAACCTCAGCTCTCTCAGCCTTTCTTCATAGGAGAGGTGCTCCAGCCCTCTGGTCATCTTTGTGGTTGTCCTCTGGACCCGCTCTAACAGGTCCACATCCTTCTTGTGCTGGGGGCCCCAGACCTGGATGCAGCACTCCAAGTGGGGCCTCATGAGGGCAGAGCAGAGGGGGACAATCACCTCCCTTGACCTGCTGGCCATGCCTCTGTTGATGCAGCCCAGGATGCAGTTGGCCTTCTGTGCTGCAAGCACACCCTGCTGACTCATGTTGAGCTTTTCATCCTCCAGCACCCCCAAGTCCTTCTGTGCAGGGCTGTTCTCCATGTGTTCTTCTCCCAGTCTGTACTCATGTCTGGGATTGCCCCAACCCAGGTGCAGCACCTTGCACTTGGACTTATTGAACCTCATTAGGTTCTCATGGGCCCTCTTCTCAAGCTTGTCCGGGTCCCTTTAGATGGCATCCCTTCCTTCTGTTGTGTCAACAGAATGTTGTATATAGCTTCTTAATAGTATTTACTTTTTCTTTTAACCGGGGATAATACCAGAAATTCCAAGTATTTTGAATTTTTGAAATTTGTCCTATGCTTCTCGTTCTAAGCAGTTTCAACTGTCAAGGAAAGCGTTACACTGAACAGAATACTTGTATATACTTACTGATCAGATAAACGAAAATGAAGATGTAAAAGGGTGCGTTGTGTCCATGTGTAATGTAGGTTATGAGATATTATTTTTGTTGTTTAAGAAAATATGGTTTAGAAATATACTGTTAGGGATCATCACAATTCTGATTAATATTTGATATACTAGAAACTGATCTATACTAATGTAAGTCATGCGACCTCTTTTGGGTAGTTCCTGTTTTACTTCTTATCCTTTTCTTTGTTCTGAGATCACAAACTAACCCACAGTGTGTGGAAACTGGCAAATATCTTACATATGAGTTTTCTGTTCAAATGTTTCAGTATTTTCAGTGCATTAGTAAGCAATTGTATCCTTTCTCTCTCTAACAAAAAGTTTGCTCGCTTCTGTCTTCTGAGGTTTATTGATGAAGCTGCTGCTGTGTGGACTTGAGATTTCACTGTGACGCCTGATACTTCTTAGTTTTCTTTTCACCTCAGTAATATGTAGAATCTGGCACTGGGAGGGGCTAAAAAAGACCATCTAGTAAATTCTGCTCCAAACTCTAATACAGAAAGTAAAATAATTTCCTTGTGCAAGAATTTGTTGGATGGAAAGCAGTTATTGGCTTGTGTGGGCCAATGTAGACTGCAGAGATGATTTTTGCATTTGATCATGACTTGATTTTTGGTATGCCTGCTAATATGGCAAGCCCAGTCTCTTTGTGGTACTATGTAGAAAAAGGTAACTGGCAACTCGGAGATGATAGCTACTAATGTGTTTCTTACTGGTTCGTAAGTATATAAGTAATTTGTAGTACAAATTTTAAGAGGCACCCTCCTAAACCAACCCTCACATGTAACATACTCTTGCAGAACTTTTAGTCCATGTAACGCACAGTAAAATAACTTTACTTTTGAAGGGACCAGTTGTGTTAGCAAAAAAAATAATGAAACAAATGAGAGGCAGATTGTGAAGTTGCTTGGTCAGCATACCTCCCATTAAACTGAATCACTTCTAATACCTGAGTTTTCAGACTCAGAGACCTGAACCACAGTGTGATATAATGTGCTTAGTCCCACAATTATGGGTCCTTTGCTCTTGTATCTGAACAGCACATGTATAAACTTGATGTTGGAACTTGTCTTCTTTACCGGGGATATTTTTCATACATTAGAATTCAATATTAACACAGAGTAAAATAATTGGTGCATAGGGCCTGATAGGACAGTGCTGTGGGCTTAGTACCACGGCAAGCTGTCTGTGTAGACTTATTTTATGGCAGCATTAAGCTGTTCAGTCTAACCTTCTTATTTTTCTATATATTTAAAGGGAATGTGCTGAGGCAGACTGAGGGTATGCTTCTTATACCTTCCTGATCTTAATTATATTCTTTTTATTTTTATTATTACGTGAGATGCTATTTATTTTTATTTCAGAAGAACTAGACACAGTGTATACATCTGCCACTACACAGATTTATTTCTCTTTCCCTTCATTTATCTGCAAATACTTTGTTCATTTGAGTGAGAATAAATTTACAGAGACAGACCTTCAAATCAGTGCAAGGAGTTTCTCTGTCATTCACCTCTGAAAATAAGATTTATTCAAAGTATAGTTCACCCCAGTGAAGACGTGTGTTGTACTGTGTATGGTCTCAATGTATAATGTATTTCCATGTAATATTCTTATTGTGTTATCATTTTTCATACAGCTTTTGAACAATTTATTATTTTTACAGTGATTCTTCTGCTCTAGTCTGTTTTAGCAATCATGACTAGATATTCTGATTCAAAGATAAAGCATTGAAAAAGATGACGTTTTATATAAAATTTGTATTTTTTGGATTTTTATGTGAGATAATTATTTGTTAGCACAGAATAAATAGTATGTTATAATCACATGCTTCAGAGATCATTTTCCATTCTGAATAACGGCTTTTAAGTATAGATATTAAAATGAATCTCCAGGGTAACATAGTCTGAAAATTTTACAAGTCCATTTATTTAAGGTTGTGATTTTTTTCTTCTTAGCCCAGCAAGATTAACAACTTATTTTAAGAGAGACTCAACAGCTACCAAGTGCTGTACATGATAATTGTTCGGTATAAGCTGGTTCATCAAATTTTACTGCTGGGGAGAATGACTTTTATGTGTGGATAATATTAAACCCAAGTCTAGAACTGAAAAATCTACTTGCAGTAATTTTTTTTAGATACATTACAGTATATTTTTTCAGCATCTATGGGCTATTACCTGTGCGTGTTGTAAATTAAACAAAACTATTCTTCCATAAATGTAACTGCGCAGTCTTAAATCCTGTCAACACTGGTAGATGTTATTTGTGAAGAAGGATAGAAAAACATATAAAGTAATATCAAGGAAATAAGATGGTAAGAAGCACAATTTGATTTTGGGGGATGGGAATAAGCACAGATTTTGTTGTAATTTTTTTTTTCCAAGTGTATGTGTTCCTTTCAAGTACACGTGAAAAACAATATTGTCATGAACAAAATAAGGTGTTTAGGTTAAGGTTCATCCTCTTCGTTCCTTTCTCAGACAAATTCTTGATTGCATTAGGATGCATGTGAGTCATTAATTACACTGTTAGTATTTATAGACCATTCCTGTAGCCTTGGTGTCAAAGAGGTATGGAGGGACAAGCTTTGCTGTTCCCAGGCTTTCTCATCCCCATTTTTTTCGGGCTGTAACTTTGTGGAAATGAACCTTGCATGTGAACTAAATTAACTGAAACAAGAAGATAATTATTTATGGTAGAAATTGCTTGAAGAGCTTCTCTTACGAGATTTGGTGCTTCCTAGCAAGATCATAAACTACTCATTAGTACGGGGATTTTACACCACTAATTCCTTGTGGTGTGGTACAAATTCCCCAAAAACCTATGCAGAGAAAAGACTAAAATTGGCCTTTGTATAGAAGATCATGGAAAGTTATGTCCCAATTTATACGTACTGTGTGAACAGAAAGGTTGCAGACCACATGTACAAAAGTGCATTTCAGATTTTTTTTACATAGTAATTTTTGTGAAGGAAAAATAAATCTGAAGAATGTTAGAGAAAAACTATTTTAGGTAATTAATTTCTACTTCAGTGTTAAAAAGAAAAGATTTTGACAATGGACAATTCTCAAAGGATGCTAAATTCAGTCTGTTTGGAAATCAGCACTAGAAGAGAAATTATTTGCATCAGGTAGAGATAGTGACAGCATCAGATCCCTATTTTTTTGCTGGAAAATATGCAAATGTTCCACTGTCTATGTAGCATTTTTTCTTAAATAATTGTTCCGTGTTTCCTCTAAGAAAAAATGATGGCTTAAAAGTTTTAAATATTTTGTGTATAATAAATAATACTACTGATGCAGTTTGGGATCAGTGAAATTATTTAATTATCTTTGAGACTCTACCAAAATGTAAGTGTTTTGAAACAGTGTGGTGCATCTTGGAGAATAGAAATATTTATTTCAAATACTTAAGTTAGAAAGTTGCATTTAGTGATAAACTTTTCTAATTTATTTAGAGAAATTTTTCCTGCAAAGGTGTAGTAGGATGAAAGTCATTGCCGTTTTACGCTCCAAATAGAAATTATATGTTTTAAAGCTAATGGTATGTAACATTAAATCAATAGGATTGTTAAATGTATTTCTAGAGTAGCTATTACAGGAAACATTGGAAAATCTGATTTGAAGTCAACTGAGAGTGTCAGAGAAATGCAAGGCCTGGTCACCTCAGAATATACCAAGGAACAATTTTTCTTTACCTATTGCCATAGGATACTGAAATGGTAAAGAGAAGAATTGGGACTGAATTCACCAAAAGGTGAATTGGGTAGGAATGCTTTTGACTGACAAATTCAAATTGTGTTTTTTTAACATGGAGTTTTGTTTGTATGAGTACTGCAGGGATATTTTACAACTTAATTGAAGGAAGCACATTCTAGCTGTGCTGTAAATATGACTACTAACTTAAGTGAGAGAGGTGGTATCTAACATTATTGATAAGTAGATGGTCCAAACTGTTTGCTTTTGTTTTTGTTTTTGTTCGAAACATTTGCATTTCCAGTATTTATGCCTAAAAAATGAAAATAAGCTATCTATTAATAGAAATAGTAGAAATGTCCAGCTTTAGTGTATTGCTTTCATTTTTTTTTCTAGTTTGGAAAATAATGTAATAAATTGTGAAAACAGTGCACTGCCTGAAGAGCCAAATGAAGAGAACAACTTCAGTTGCTGTAAGTACCTCTATACAATACTTCTTACGTCACTACTGTAGCAATCAGAGCATCTGCATAAGCAAGATTTTGACATCTAAAATATGCTCAGTAATTACTATTTATAGCAGAGTGTATCATCTGATATATTTTATTTAATTTATTGAAATGATTTCTAAAGCTGCACTGTAGTCCTAGTGACTTTAACATAAATACATAAATAAGTGCTTTTTTTCTTTTTCTTTTCTTTTCTTTTTTTTTTTTAATGGCCCATGGTTTGGCTTCATGGGAGTTTAGTGTGAAGCCTTTTCAGCTTACCTGATTTATTTTTGAAAATACTCATAAGTAGTGCAATGCTTGCCCTTATTTCCTATGAAACGTCACTCAACCATTCTGTGAAAACATATGAATCTAGAGCTGCAATCTTTTCTTAGACTGTCAAAAGTCCACTTGAGCAAGATTTGGTCATATGAAATTAATTTTGTCCTCTTGCAAAATATTGTTTTGTTTCCATGAGGCCGTGAGGAAAGCAGATTTGTAATCTTAATCACCTAGCCCTTCCATTTATATTGATTTCTTATGTTGTATTCTGAGATGTGATTAACAACCAACTAATACAAAGTTCATAAATGTAAAAAAGCATGTACCTTAACTAATGAAGTGATGTACAACTATTGCACCAATTTGTGAACAGCTTACAAAGAGGTTTTTTTTTTTCCTAATTCATATTGGAGCTACAGAGACTTTTTTTGTGGTATTTCAGTTCTGTGGGAACAAAATTATGTTTTTGTTTCATGTAGAAGTGCAATTCTGCTTTGAGAATACTTCTTCATCCTTCTTTCTGTAACCTGGCAAACAAAACCTAAATAATTGTCTTCCATTTATGTTTTCTTCTGAGACAACGTTACTATAAAGGGTCAAGGGTAGTCCTAAGTGAAGAGCAGTAGGAATCAGAAAATATTTTCATATTTTCTCTTGGAGCAGCCAAATAAAAAGGAACAAAACTGTCAAAAAATCTAAATTATTTAATAAATGTTACTTCTTTGGTGATTGCTTTAATTTTGCACAATCCAGAGAGCAGGTGAGGAGGGAGAGCTCTCACAAGACTAATTCAGTCTGTTCCACAGTTTGACATGCTTTTAATGAGGAACACTTGAACAGGAGACAAGTTTAGGAGCTGTTGCCTTATATAGTCAAATTGAATTACCCTATTTGATGGCAGGGTAAAAATGGGCCTTGGGTCCTGTTGGTGATTGTTTTGTGTTTGTCTATTTTTTGTCATTGTTTATATAAGCTTTGGAAACACCAGATACACATGCAACTTAGCTGTTGGTTGAAGCATGAATATTGGGAAATTCCTATTGTTATTGTTTGGAAAACAATTTAGACTATGGATAGAAAAGGTAGCTGGGGTGGGAGTGTACTGGTTATGGCTTTCTTTAGTGTGGTTCTTGGTGTTTGGGAGGGAGGTGGTGAATCATTTATTATTTAATTAGCCAGAGTTTGGCACAGGTTTCTTATGTAGCCCTGCTTTAGCCAGGGTGGGTTGGACCAGATGACCTCCAGAGGTCCGTTCCAGCTTCAACCATTCTGTGGTTCTGTGATCTTTGTTAATTTCGGTTGCCTGCAATTTTACTTCCACTTTTCAGTCTGTTGATCTTTCTAGAAGGTTAGGCAGCCAAGGCTGAATGAAAGTCAGGCTCTAAAGTATTCTGCGTTACCAAAATATGCTCAGTAGGGGAAAATCACTCAATGAGAAAGTAGTCTGACTGCCAGATTGACCCATAAGATTCTTAGTGTCTTAGGAAGAAAGCACTTTGTCAGCATAATGCTTTTTTTGAAAGCAATGCAAAGAAAGTAAGCTTGCCAGAACTTAATTTTTGTCCATTCTGGAGTATTTCAGGCTATAACATAACATGTAGTTTCTGCCGCTGAGGGCAAGATGGTTCATTTAAATAGTATTAAACTGTATTCTTCTTTCTGGCAAGAGGAGTTATTTGCTTATAGGCTGTACATCTTTAAAGAGTTTTTTTGATAGTGAGAACAGTCTGTTTTCCCTGGTTGTGTTTCAGTGCATGGAATAAGAACACAGTTAGCAAAAATGTATTTAAATAATACAGCATGCAATATTGCAGCATATTTACACAAGTGTAACTTCAGAGTACCTTAAATACTGATTACTACAGCAGGCTCTATACAATATTCTTATATTTAAATTCAGGCAGATGCAGTAGTTTGCAACTGGTGCTGTTGAATCTAAGCAACCATTAAAACTTATTTTAACAGCGGACCAGCCCAGCCTCCTGCATGAGTTCTTCAGTCCAATGGAAAAACTATTCTTGGCAGCGAGAAGTTCTGCAGCCTTAGAGATGCACTTTCTTCCCTTTAATCTGGAAAAACGTTACTGCACTGTTATTCTGGTTAATGAATTGGTAAGAATGGAAAGTATGTTCTGTGAGTGGTTTCATGTGATAGCCTAGTCAGTTAAGACCATTTCTGTAAAACTTTCAGATGTTTTCTGGTTATGTGTTAATAGGGTAAATGAATGTCCAAATTGGTTATGTACATATTTTCACATAATGTTTTTGCATGCATATACAATCATAAGGATGTGATATATGTGCAGACTTTTGGAAACGAAAATCTTTTCTCTTGCAGGTTTTTTTTTTTTTTTGGTTGAAGTACAATATTCCTATAATTGGGGAAGATGTTCCTTAAGAAGTTGATCAGAGGTTTGCATAAGGTTACAAGTTTTAGCTAAGAAATTTAAACCAAAGATCACTACCCTTTTATCTCCACAAATCAAATATGGAATTTAAAACGTTTGTCTTGATATGGGACCAAGAATAACACTTTTGGATGAGATATAGGCAGGAAAGGAATACAGTCTTTACTGTATCTAGAATATGCTGCCAAAGTAGAATAATAATAATTTTCCTTGCTCTCTATCTTTTTTTTCTTTTTTCTTTTTGAATAATCCTATCCAAATTCTGTTCAGTCCTTGTCGCTAGTGCAAGTAAAACTGTTGAACAGGTTGTACATGAATACTGACTCTTACTTTTCAGTTTTTCTTGATTCATGTAATCTCGGATTTGCCATATTTTTTAACTGAAATTGATTTCATCAAATTACCAAGACCTATTTTTGACCAACCTTCAGAGCTTAAAATTTGCACTCCAGCTTCTTCGATGTTCCTATAATCCTTTATTTCAGTGGCCACAACCTTCTTATTTCTTTCATCCATCCTTTAACCTCTCTGCTGTGTTTTGTCCCTAGCTGTCAATGTTTTTCAACACCTTGTTGTTTCTCTAATCTTCTTTTATGTGTGATTTATATCAAGGCTTGCATTCTGCTTCTTACATCTATTATATTACCTGTGTGTTTCGGCTTTCCCTCTGTGCAATTACATGTATCTGCCATTCTCTCTGCAACATTTTCATGATTTGTAACAATACCTCCAAAACTAAATGACTTATTCTTTTTCTCCTGCACATTCTTAGCTTCCATATTTTTCCTTACTATAGAGCAAGAGACTACTGCTAACGTATACTGTTTGTACGTTTGGTGCTTGTTTTTATTGTTTAACCATGACTTTGGTTATGGCACCTGGCCATCTTGATTTCTTCCTTGCTTAAAGGAAAATAAGAGTAATGCAATGGTGCGCAAGCCTGCCTATACAACCCTCTTCAATATTTGAAACCATTGGCTTTTTTTTTTTTTAAAAGTCAGTCACATAGTTGGAAGCCTTAAAGAGCGTACAGTTTGGTTGTGGTTTAACTCTGGTAGGCAGCTAAGAACCATACAGCCGCTCGCTCACTCCCCCCTGCAGTAGGATGGGGAAAGAATCAGAAAAGTAAAAGTGCGAGAACTCATGGGTTGAGATAAAAGACAGTTTAAGAGAGAAAGCAAAATCTGCTGATGCAGGCAAAACCAAACAAGCAATTCATTCACTACTTCCCATAGGCCGGCAGATATTCAACCATTTCCAGGAAAGCTGGACTCCATCATGCCTAACGGTTACTTGGGAAGATAAGTGCCATCATGCTGAACATACCCCCATCTCTTCTTTTCCCTTAGTTTTATTGCTGAGCATGACACCACACAGCACGGGACATCCCTTTGGCCAGTCTGGGTCACCTGTCCTGGCTGTGTCCCCTCCCAGCTCCTTGTGCACCCCCAGCCTCCTCGCTGGCAGGGCAGCACGAGGAGCAGAAAAGTCCTTGGCTCCATGCAAGCACTGCTCTGCAACAACTAAAACATGAGTGTGTTATCGCCACTATTTTCATCAAAAATCCAAAACACAGCATCATACAAACCTCTACAAAGAAAACTAGCTCTATCCTAGCCAAAACCAGAACAAGTTCACTTGATTTTCTTAATCAATGGAGGGAGAGATGAGGGATATTCTTTTAATGCCTACAGTCAGACAGTGAGCTTATGCCACAGCCTTACCTTATTGACACCAGCGAATTACCTAAAAAGAGGTTATATAAATGTTCCTATGGCAGAGGATAGCTATCTTTGTTCATAGTTTAGTGGAAAAAAAAACAACCCAGTGCTCAGCATCATTCAAAAAGAGAATTTTTTAGGGAAGAAATAAATATCAAAATGTAAAACCTTGATATACCCTTGTAAGGAGCTATGGTGAACATTGTGTGCAGTTCTAGTCACTCCAGCAAACAATGTAGTAGGAATCGGGGAGGAAAAAAAAAGAAAAAAAGAGAAGCAAGAATGATCAGAAGTACATATTAGTTTCTTTATGGAGAAAGATACTAAAAAGAAATTAGTTTACTTTAGTTAAAAAAGAGATAGTTCAGGGACGTGAAAGTTACATAAAATTATGAATAATTTGCAGAAGGTTAATAGAGTGATTGTGACAGGAGATACAAACTGAACCAAACGAAGTACTTTTTTATATACAATGCTTAATTTATGTAAGTCAACTGTCACAGGACACTTCGGGTGCTATAAGTGTTAACTAGTTCAAAAGAAAGTAGACATACTCATGAAGGTTAGGTCCATCAGTTTTTATTCAATGTAATGATCTGGATGCAGTCTCTAGGTAAGGAACACCCTAACCTACTGGTTTCTGGGAGCAGATCTAAGCAGGATCATTTTCTACATGCTGTGATTTTATAATCATCCTTTAAATCTCTGCTACAGGCATTCTCCCGGTTTGTTTCTTTATTAGGAACAGACATATATACCCTAACTGAAAATAGGAGACTCATGCTACATTAGGGATAGAGACTGAAAACTAAGTTATGTAATGAAGAGAAGGGAAAGGGAGACATGCTAATGGGAGGAAAGAAAATCAGAAAAAGATGTGATCAGAGCTATGTAAAGTTAACATTTCTGACAGCCACTAGAAACCATTGAGGTCTGTCCCCAGGGGTGATGTAGAAACACCTAAAATTTGACACGTGGCTCCTAGTCAGTTGTCATAGCAGGAAGCATTAATGCCTCTGAGGAGCCACTCTTATGTCCTGTATGGTAACTATTTCTGGAACACCTGTTCCTTTAAGCTTAGCTGAGTAGGTAGGGTGCATTTAAAGGCTGCTGAACGTGTAAAAATTTTGATGTGTAGCACCTCAGGCTAGCAAAATGAAGTCCCATTCACATAATTGTATCATATATAGTAAAATGTGGTAAATCTCCTAGGGAAAGATGAAACTGCAAAATAGCTATCATGACTTACACAGTAATGACACAGGTAGAAATTGGCTTTCTTAAGTATTGTTTATATGGCTGCAATATTTCCATTGCACCATTTTCTTGTTGACAAACAATTGTAGCTGTGTGACGATCAAGCTCTATGACCAAGCTGTATGATGATCAGATCGCTTCATATAATGATGAGGCTTGCATCATTCGAATATGGACTTGTGTTGTTTGTAATCTAATAAAACATTTAATTTAGCATTTCTGTGATTTCTTTCTACATACCTTTCCTATCCGTTGTGACAAATAGACAGAAACAGTAGTCAGAGTAAGAATGTAGCTTCATTACAATCAGTGAAGAAGATGTTGAGATCCAAACCACTAGTTAGACTTGAATCTGATTAGGAATCCTATCTGTCACTGCATCAACTCTGTATCTGTAATAAAAGCAAGAAGCTATACTGATTCAAGTTAGTTTGCTTACGTAAGTACGTTGCTTAATTTTTTTTTTTAAATCTGTATGTTAACTTTTCTAATGTTTGAAATGACAGCACAAGTTAACATTTCCCAAAGATTTATTTCAATATTTCTTTGTTTTTAAGAAAAATTGAAATTGACATTATTTAAATTTTTAGCATAGATCTTTTCAGAGAAGAAATTGTGTATTGGGTAACATAAGTGGGTTGCTTTTTCTCTAGATTTTTCTGTCTGGGAGATGATCTAAATATCAATGACCTTTGATTTCAATGATAATTATTTATGAAATCATAGCTTAAAATTGTCACTCCAGACTTTCACAGCTAAATGTCTAATATGAAACTAAATGGATTATTAAGAGAACAGTTTACTATCTGTTGTTCTTAATTAATGACTTTAGTGGAGAACTGCAAATTTCTGGTAGCTATACATGCTTTTAGGATATCATTTAGCAATGGAATTAGATAAATAGCTTATGTTAATTCAACAGATATGTTATTGATTATTTTTTTGTTAACAGTAGACCCTACAAAATGTTTATGCTATCCTTTTGTAGCTCATGAAAACTGGAAATATAAAAATTAAAACCATGGGGTTACCAGCTAAATTCTCAAAGTACAGTAAGATACCCATTCTGCTGAGAAAATTTCAGCAGAAAGCGAACAGGATTTGCATTCTATGGAGATTAAAAAGCAAGATTTCTTCAAAGCAAGAAAGGAAATGGGGAAGTTTGTTCCTACATATAAGCATGTTGATGTCAGCAATGACAAGAAAAGTAATTGATAGTAGAATGGCAACCTAGCAACCAGTACCTTTATGAAATTAGTTGTACGTGCTGTGAGCTTGTTGATTGTTACAGAGTCAAAACAGTGTCAAACAGGAACAATTTCTGTTTAAATTTGGTTCCCAGGAATGTATGTGGGAAACCAATTTTCCTGTAGGTTTCTTTAATCCTGGTCAAGGAAGATTTGTCTGAACTTTTGAACCAGGGAAGGGGAGAAAATGCCATTGAAGTTGAGTAGCTTTCCTGCTTTCCTTCTGCTGTGTCAGAAACATAACTGCGATGTTTTTGGCCTTAGCATAAATATTTGACGAAGCTTTGAATAAAATAAAAAGCAGGTTCTTCTTCTGTTATTGACCAATATTAGAGTGAAAAAATAGCATTGGTTGGCAGATAAACTAAATGATATAAATAAATTATTTTCCTCATATCTTAAATGAAGAACATATGACAGAAATGCAGTTTTAAGGCACACTTTTCCAGAATGTAGTTTATGGAAATACAAGAGATGACCTTCCGTGGCAAATTATATGTCTTGTTGCAGCAGCATTTGGTCCTCTAGCTTGCAATCAGTAGGAAAATGTTGTTCAAAAAAAGTTTGCAGTAAACAGCAAAAAGTTAACGAAACAATAGTATTTTGTCTGTTAAATCTCCTAGTAGGTATATACATACCTAATTTAGCTATCTTTTAGTTTTGGTATGTTCTCTTTGTAGTCTTTGTAGTTTGGAGTACTTTTAGTAAGTTTCTTTTTTTTATTAAATACTTTTCTGTCTTTCATTTGGCCCTTTTTTATTTTATTTTTTTGTTTCTTCTATGAATTAAGTATTAATTCTCTGATCATCAATTTATACTTTATGACAAATTACTGTCTTCCTTTGTTCTACGTCATGTTTATGTTTATTTTCAAGCTTCTGTAGGGTTTTCATTATTTTTGATGAAACAATATTTGTTAACTTACTTTCTTCTTAATGGATAATTTGTACCTGATTGCAGGCTGCCTTGAGTTCCACTCTTTTTTTTTTTTTTTTTCCTCTTTCTGGAGAAGTGTTTCTGGCTCAAAATTACAGTAAACGTTTTCTAAAATGTTCTTAATAATGAAGAGCAATGAAGGCAAGTGGTGTATATGTTTGTATATGTTTCAGTATATGTGGTTATAGCACATAATTAGAATTCATTTTATCACTGTATTTATGGGTCAGGGTATCCTCATTCAGTTAAATTATATGAGGAGTTGGAAAGGATTCAACTTGTTGAAATTTCTTGACTTTTCAGATTTAATATTCTTAATTAAAGGAGCTTGGTTATCATAGCAGGGTTTGAAATAATAATTGTCTTTTATTTAAACGTAGTACTAAAATAATGGTTCTCCTGGATATGTGAATTATTTTGCAAGTCAGGTCTTCAGTAATACTAGGATATCTTTGTTTTCAGTTTCAATATTTTGCCATTTGTTCTGCATGATTTGCTTTAAGAATTATGTGTATGCATATGTGTATGTTTCTTTGTTTCAGATTGGAGAATTTGTATACCTAGTAGAAGGAACAGGTGATATACCTTTGCCTTCAGGACTGCTTCCAATGGATAGTCCAAATGTTTTACATGTTAGCAGTACATTAGAAGGTAAAGTAAATGGAAGGGAGGAGAGTAAAGTAGAGCAAATCATTCTCCTTTGCAAATATTCTTTTTTGTTAAGATTCATTAAATGTATGTGGTATAAGCAGTTGTTTGTAGTGAAGTGTAAGAAAGATATTACAATGTAACTGAGATATTTCTTTTAAAGTTATCCACTCCATTCTATTTAAAGCAGCAGCTAGCTGGTTATTAGCTATCGTATTCGACTTACTTATGTATGAAGTTGTTTTCAACATAGTCTATACCAATATTCTTTTCATAATTTCTTTTCTACTTCAGAATATAGTTTGTAGCCAGATAAACCAGGAAAAGTCATCTTCACCTAGAATTTTTCTAGTTTTAGAATACATGAGTTTTGCATACAGTATTGTGATTTGACAGGTAATCCAATACTTTTGTCTTCGAACGACTAGTGATAAACTTCTCGGTCCTCTTTCAGAAACGGTGTGACTGTTATTTGAAAATAAAAATGTGGTCTCAGAACATATACCTTATGTTCTGAGACCAAATTTAAGAATGCAATGCAATGCACAGTAGGAAGTTATGTAACTGTCCTTCTAGCTGCTTGTTAATAAATGTAGATTCAGACAGCAACTAATCTGGAAATAATTATTAGATATATAGTCTGTTTCATTGATTGTGGCTCAGACGTACTTCTCCATGACTGAGTCTGGAAGTTTGAGTAATTTTGGGGGGGGGACAAATTTTCATGTTTGAGTTTTTTCAAGAGGTTCTGAGGCAAGACAGTTTTAATATGGTGCAAGATCAAAAAAGAATTAACATCTCTAGGTCAAAATGAGGCATTTAGGGAAACATGAAACAATTTCTGCTCTCAATGCCACTGCCGTCAATGCACGTCTAGTGATATTTTATATGATAGCATTTTAGCTATTCTTATGAAAAGAGAAAGGAATAGCTTGGGTTGTAAAAATCAAATTATAATTTTATCGTACCTCAGAGGAGTATCTTGTCTATGCTTCATTTGAAAATATGGTAGTAATTACATGCTGACCTTTCCTATAACATACTCAACCCTAAAAAAAACAAGATCTCTTCATACTTATGTGAACTTAAGAATTCATGTGAGTTGCGCAGAGACTGTTCTTCTCTAAGCAGTTAATTCAAGAATGTGGCCATTCACTCATTAGCTCGAGTATATCCTGTTCTGGCTCATCACTATATACAAAATAAAAACTAGTCTCTAAGGTGGAAATAACAGAACAGTCACAGCATGTTAAAGTCTTGTTTTTCAGTAGCCATAGTTTCTTAATCGTGATTTTGTTCTGTTTTCAGTGGGAAACTCCATATTCTACAGATATTCATTGATGAGGCACTGCAATAGATCTTCATTATGAATAGCAGTAATATGTAAAATATGTAATGTGCTCTAGACTTTTCCTACCTATTGCAAGTTCTTACCTTGCTTTTAACCTTTGAATTAGTCTGTTTAAAATCATGTTCATGGGACCTTCATATCCTGGGAGCTTTATATCTCAGCCATTTCAAGCCAGGTTGGGCTGAGATCTGAAGAAAGCCACTGTTGAGGGTATTTGATTTTGTGGACCAGCTCCACAAGGTAAAAAGCATTCACTGAAAAAAAAAAAAATAATCCAGACATATGTCAGTTATGAAACCTTCTCTGCTATGAGTCAAAATCTAACCAGGACAATGCAAGATAATTTTGATTTAAGGCACTTGCATGAAATATCAGAAATCTACATTACATTTCTTACTTATTAATGTAAGCTATTTTGTCTGTCTCCATTCCTTTTTCTGTGAAGGCTTAAAATATGCTGCTGTAGTGTGCGTTTTGCCAGATAAGATGGAACATTCTTTTTCTAAGATCCTTTGGTACCACTGTGTGCATGAAAGCTCTCTCATCCACTGTTTTGCTTTCCAAGATGGTTTTTTATCACTGATATTTCAAACTATGAATATGAAAATATTAATTTGAAGTAAGTTAAGTGTACATACATGAGAGACAAGGAAACATTTGTTGGTATTTAGTTCAGAGAGCTTTAATGAAAACTATGAATCTCAAAACAATGTACTTGGAAATATTTTGAGTTTTACCATCTGTGATCAGAATTGTATCGATGGTTTCTCCTTTTAGGAGGGATGCAACATCATCTAGATAGATTAAAGGGTGGTTGTATTGTATGGTTAGCAGGAAGACTTTTTTTTAAAGTTTTGTTACCATTGTGGTAGTAGTAACACTAAAGTCTGGGATTTTTGATTAACTATGAAAAACAACTTCTATCTGGATTTCAGTTTGTGTTAATTTTTATTTCTCCACTATGATTAATAAATAAATAAATTATTATGGAAATAAATAGCATGTACTGGAGTAATAGCATCTAAATATCAAAGGAATTTTGTATTCAGACTTTTCTTTGTGGGTTAAGGATTTTAACTAGTCTATGCAGTTACAGTAGCAGTTGACAAATTTGTGTTTTGTTGTTTGTGTTTTTATTTAAATAGGTCCGAGTGCAGTAGAGCCAGTTTTATATTTGAAATGTGGTCTTGCGCAGACTCTTGAAGAAAATCTCAGGATTCCATTGATCAATGAATCAAGAGAAAGGGCTCTGGCTATTGCTGCACAGCAGCAGATGTCAAATATTGAATACAAAAGAAGAAAGATCACTGGGACTCTGGATAGCAGTAGTGTCCGAGTTGCAACTGCATTGCTAGGGCTGTCCGGAATAGAGGTGAGAAACACAGTAATCTGGTCATGGAATTATTTAGTTGTTCTTGTTTGTAAGAATGAATTTTTAAAGGTTCAGGAAATAGCATAATGAAGTTACGTTTTTTTACACATTCTGTAATCTGACAGTTACTAATCCTCATTCCCTTCAGACACATTTTAAATGTTCATTCTGAAGTTGCTTCGTCACTCATGCTATTAAGAAGTGCTTCCTTTAGGAAATCTTAGCTGCAGTTATAAAGAACATTGATGCTTTATTTCAGTCAGCTTCTGAAAAATACACACTGATTAAAGAAGCTTTCTTACTCTATGTAATAGATATCTGTATCAGTGTCTTTATGCTCATTTTCGTAAGGAATGAAAATTCTCAAACAGGATTTTTTTTATTTATTTTTTATAAGAACAGACTTATCAATACATCAATAATAAATTGAGGAGCAGGAAAGACTTTTTCCTTGTTTTGCAATCAATACACAATAGTTCTGGAAAGCTCCAAATCTTCCTTATAAACTATGGCTCCCTACTGATACGTAATTCCAACCTAGGGATATTTTCCCAAGAATTCAACATCTAGAAACAAAAAATCCTCCATAGGTAGTCCAATAAACACTCAATTAGTATTTGTGAATAAATTTATAATAACAATACTGCCAAATAACCAAACTTTTTTCTTATGTAGAATTCAAATATAAACTTCTATGGATAATGACCAAACTCTGGGTTTTATTATTTAATATCCCATGTGAGCCTGATGTTACCTGGCCTCAGACAGATTGCTGGGAAGCTGTGTATTATTCCAGTTTTCCAATTGGACTCCTTGAGTATGGTTCCCAGTGCTGCATGATTCCCTGTGCTACGGGGGGAGAATTTTCCATAGTGTCTTAATATTGCTAAATTTATGCCTTTTGTTTACAGATAAGTTTAAAAAGTAATACAAAGGAAATTAAATGAGGAAAATAAAGAGTAGATTTAATCTGTTACATATTTGTCATGGGACAAGAATGTAACCATGTAATCTAGGCTCAAATATTTTTGTTTTGGATTATGCCTAGTTCACCGCTGTGGTGACATTTTATAAATTTTTCTTATTTGAAGTCCTTTAATGTCACAGTCAGTTAGCAAATACTTGACAAAAGAGTTGACTGCTCTGAAGCTGTGGATTTGATTGAGACAGAATGTAGCAGGAATAGTCTCTGTATCACTAGGTATGCTAAGATCTAAGATGAGTAGTAAATTACTTGGGTTGTAGAACAGTGGAGGACAATTAGTTATGAAATGTATAATGATGGATACTAACCCTGAATAAATAGTCATGTGAGAAGTGAAAATAATATGCAAAAAGAAGTGTTTTGCTCCATGTACAGGAAGTCTTTTAATTGCTCATGAGAAATAAGATGAAGTAGTTCTGCTGTACACTGCTGTAGAAAAAACTTCATTTAAAAATATTTCTCAGTATGGAAATCCCCTATGCAGATAAATTACTGAAAATTGTTCCTGGTGGAACAATTCTGGTGGCATTAATTGAAGAAACTTTTTCTGAGGGGGGCTTGTGTTCTGCAATTTAATTTGGAGCTGAAGTATTCTTTTGTGTTTGTTGTCTAAATAGTCCCTCCCCCATTCCTGACCAAAAGAGACCCCACTCAAAGCTCCTATGGTTTGATGAATTGTTTAGGCTCATGAAATCCTTTGGAAGATGTATGGTAGGCCAGAGATAAATCTAGAGTCTCTGGAAATCTGGTACTCTCTTTTTCATTTCCTTTATGCCTTTCTACTCGCTTCCTACAGGCATAATTGTCTTATGTAATGGATGGAGAGAAGGAAAAATGCCCTTACGTTATTACTACTTATCGGTCCATTTGTACTTCCAAGTTTGATGAATAAATAACTAAATAATTTCATGCTTTCATTTTTATTAAACTGTAAATTTTACTCATGTTTACTTAAATCATGTTGAAAACAGTAATAAATCTGGGTTATATTTTGGAGTTAGACTGGATATACATCTTCAGTAATATATGCTGTGTGTTTTTACTTGACCTGTCTATGGTTGAAATTCCTGACCATATTTGTACTGTTTTTTTTACACCTTCTTTTTGTCGCTGGAAGAAACGGAGATCTATTTTGATTGTCTTTGATGATTAGAGTTGCTAGAGTTACTAAACCTGTTGAACTTATAATTTATCTTGAGCATTGCAAATATACTGTGTTATTGGATCAAAAATTGCAACTGTGATCAAGTTGTGTGTTAAATCATTGCATTGGTTCTGTAATGCTTTCCTTTAGGTGTCTAATTTAGTTTTCATTACGAGGTTTAGATGCCTGTTTTGAGCTTGCCTTTATATATTGTGCTAAACTTTTACAAATGTGTTTCATACTGTTGATTAGCAATGCTTTTTACGAAAAGAAGCTTATTTGTCCATAAAATTAATTCCAAATGCTTTGATTTCTCAAATACATTGTGTCAACATTTGAGTATTCAAGTTAGCACTGTTAACTATATAGTTATTGCTCACAAAATACCAAAATATTTTTTCCTTTTCATGTTTTTCATTATTCAGAAACTGTATGTAGCAAAAGAAGAAACACCTGTCTACATCTGACACAAAATACATTTTTATTTTCATATTTTTTCCTCCTCTTTTTTTGTCTTCCCTGAATAGCTTTAAGGGCTTGTAGAGTGGTTTCTGAATAGGAGGTGTTTTTGCTGTAAATCTCAAAGTGTATTGTTTTTAAATTAATGTTTCAGATACATGAAGTCTAAAAAATTGTACAAGACTGTTTTTATTGAGAAGCATCTCTCAACCATTTCTATATAACTGGCCTAACTACCAATTTACCAGTTACAGAATTACATCTTTAAGCCTGTATCATTTTATATTTCTTAACCTGAAATTATTATGAGATGATTGTTCATATGGGTACATTATTCCTCCACTTGCAGAGACATGAACTCCTAAAACCTCGTAAATTCCCCCCCGAGTCAAAGTACGTGGATTACAGTGTACAAGTGAGCATGCAAGAATTCTTTGATGTTCCTGAGAAACTGTCTATTCCAGTGTTGGCATCTAGCAGAGTTAATTTGAAAGTTCCTTCAAAAAAAGATGTTTCACCTGAGAAAATAGGTAAGAATATTCTTAAATATGATGGATTTGATTTATTCTGCCACGGAATCTGATTTCCTAAGGTTTCCTAGACATATTCAGAAAATAGACTTTCTCTCCATTCTGCTATTGCTCAAGTCCTCAGTCTTGTCTTCGTCATCAATATCCAAGTTCTAGCTTATTAGCTCAAAACAGTGCTTTCCATGTGCCCTTGGTTTTCTCAAAGGCACACAGCCACAGCAGGCTTGTTCTAAAAGAGAAGTTAATTCAGTTTGTTTATCAGATAGATTCTGAGTTTGTGCTTGTTTCTCACTTCCACTTCTCATCCAGGACTGTTCTGTGCTCAAACTGTTCCAGTTGTACTGCGTGTCTTTTTTTGTTTGCCTCTTTAGTCAGCCAGAGGGAAGTGTCAACTAATTGTATGCTGTTTGCTCCCCGTTCCTCATCAATGAAAAGTTGTGAATCAGACTTCACAGTGGTCTTCTTTCTTAAACTCTAATTTTTCTAGTATTTTATATTTTATACTGAAATCTTAAGGTTTTTTTTTTTTTTCCTTGGCTTGGCTTGCATTTTGATTCTTCTTTTGCTAGTTTTTAAAATGATTTATGTAAACCTATAAAGCATTCTAGGTTGCATTTCATAAAAGAACTAGACCAAAATTTATGTTTGTATTTACCTGGTCCATGCATGTTTATGTCACAGTTAATGTCCTACAGGTATCGGATAAGAACACAAACAATTTTTGGCTTTGCTAGTTTAAATTAAGTAGTAATTTCCTTAGTAAATTTAGTAGAGGATTGAAATATAGTCAGTTCCCTAATGTGAAAAATCCGTAGATTCTTTTGATCACTTCTTATAAGTCTTGATCAGTAGACTCCTTCTGTAAGTTCCTGCACTTCTCAGTGGCACTTGGGATCGGTCATGTGCCTTCATGGCCTATGCTTGTTTCTGTACTCGTTGCACCCCATGTATATTTGGTTTCTTGGAGGAAAAATAAGGAATTTCTGACAAGTCAGAAATTGCTACAGGTTTGTTCTATTTAGATTATATTATCTGTGCTGTAAAACATTTTAAGGTCTCTCTGGAACATTTTTAGAAAGATGACAATGCAGTATTAAAAGCAAGTAGACTAGCAGTCAGTAGAAGTTGTGGAATAGAAGTAACAGGTTGGAGGCTAAAATATTTTTTGAATAACAGGGTGTTTAAATCCTAGTTAAAATTCTTTTGCTGTCAATTTAAAAAAAATGATTGCATGTGTTTGTAAGAACTGGTATAGAGGTGAACTAAAAAGTTATAAAGGCTTTGTTGAGTGGTGTAGGAGATTCTTTTGGATTGTACTGTAGAAGAGGGGAAAACCAGCTGGGAGAGAGAGCAAAATCTGCATGCACAAATGTAATAAGGACATAATACTGCTTCCATCATAATCTCAGAACAAAGGTTGTTAACTGTCCTGACGTTAGGTCACCATTGTTTAGCAGCTTCTCAAATTATTTTTACAGTTTAAATGCAGATGAACATATCTGAAAAATTTAAAATATTAATCGCTAAAATATAGCGAAAAAGCTATGTTACAGTAATGATGTGGTTACTTTTCTCTTAATTCATGCTTAATTCATTCTTTATCCATCAAAGGAAATTATAAAAATATCCGAATGAGGGAAGTAAGCAATAGAAAGTCAGAAACTAAATCAGACTGCAGAGAATACAATCTTTTTTTTTTTCTTTCCTTTTCAGGACACTTAAATAGTTACATGAAGGAGTACAAATGTCAAAGATGATGCAGGAAGCTAAATGGGGCTTTGGTAGTGAATTCAGAGAAGCGGTGGGCTGAAAAACAGCTAAAAAGGGAAGCTAACTAATCAGCTGGTAGTATGAAAACAAAGATAGGTTCAGAACAAAGAAACAGTGCAGGTGGATTCAGTATATTTGTTGTGTTAATGAGGAAAGAGAAATTTTTACAGGCGATTAGAAAATGTAACATTGTGGCAGAAGTCCCCAGGTGGTGTTCCGGTGGATGGAGACCAAATGTTGGCACCATTTGAAAATTTTGTTAACTTCTTTGTTAATGTTTGTATCTGAAGAAGAAGCAGTATTTTAATCACTGTGGTAGGTTTACTTAGGGTGGGAGTAGCTGCTTCTCTGAAGAAACGAGAGCACTTAGACTTCTGAAGAAAAACAAAGTTGGAAGCAAGCTAACTAAAGTCAATCCTTGGATCAGAGTTTCTTAGACTGTGGTAGCAGTATAAGTGTCTGGTAGCAGTATAAGTGTCTTAAACAATATTTTAAGAACTCTGTCAACAGGGAATCAAAAGGCAAAAATCAATGCCACTCAACATATTTTATTATAAAATAGATCTTGTTAAATAACTTTATTACATATTGTGGTGGTATTACCCAGCTGAAGAGCAGGGAACTCCACCACAACCGCTCTCTCAATCCCCCTCCTTAAAGGAAGAGGGGGAGAAAATACGATGGACAAGGGTTTAAGGATTGAGATAAGGACAAGGAGGTTGCTCACCAATTGCTGTCACGGGCAAAACAGACGCAACATAGGGAGATTAATGTAATTTATTGCTATCACTAGCAGACTAGAGCAGTGAGAAACTAAAAGCAAACTAAAAACACCTCCCCCCATCCACCCTCTTCTACCTCCTCCCCC
>VXAL01000186.1:15189-48713 GCA_013399475.1 Chauna torquata | reverse complement strand
CCTTCAGGCCACATCCACCTGCTCCTCCATGGGCTCCTCCACGGGCTGCAGTGTGGAGATCTGCTCCATGTGGTACCCCATGGGCTGCAGGGGGACAGCCTGCTCCACCATGGGCCTCACCATGGGCTGCAGGGGAACTTCTGCTCCGGCGTCTGGAGCACCTCCTGCCCTCCTCCTTCACTGACCTTGGTGTCTGCAGGGCTGTTCCTCACTCCTCTCACTCCCAGCTGCTGTTGCGCAGCAGTTTTTTTTTCCTTTCTTAAATCTGCTCTCCCAGAGGCACAACCAGCGTCGCTCACTGGCTCAGCTCTGGCCAGCGGCAGGTCCCTTTTGGAGCCGGCTGGAGCTGGCTATGGTCTGACATGGGGCAGCTTCTGGGCTCTGCTCACAGGAGCCATCCCTGTGGCCCCCCTGCTACCAAACCTTTACCACATAAACCCAATACACATATTTGGCAGTATTACAGATTTAATATATAAAAAAGAATACTATATGTTTATCTTGCTTCCAATATGACATCTTGACCAAAACCCAAATCATATACTTGTCTGGAACAGAAATAATATGTTAAGCAAATGGAAAAACTGTATCAAATTTTTTTTTGTTAGTTCATTGCTGGAGAATCATCAGAAAGTGAGCCCTCGGGAATTGGTTCTTGTTGGACAATTCTAACCACTTTCCGTCAGTAATTTAGACGATTGTATAAAAGAGTACTTAATTGGTATTGCTACTTAGTTATAAACTATGTGTTTTAGTTCATCCAAACATGTGGTAGTATGTGTGGGAACAGAGTGCATGCTAAAACAGATTAGAGACTGGTTTTGGAAAGCAGTTGTTAGCAAAAAGGATCAACAGAGTAACATAAAATTTTTATTTCATTGTGAGTCCTTTCTTAATGCTAAAATGACAGATGAGATCTATAGATTAATTAGAAGTGTCTGCAGTGAAAACTGGGGAGATGGTCTTGCCTCAGTACACAGTATTGACAGAAGAGTTAGTGCAGAAGTGGAGGTTCTGGTACCTGTCAGAAGTTCATGGAAATTCTGAAAGAACTGTTAAAAGATACACCACAAAAATGTTCCAGTGCTAGAAAAGAAAGCTTAGGACAAGAGCAACCCAACAATCACTTTGACTTCTGTGTGCCTGCCAAGCAGTTCAAGCATGGCTCCTGTTGTATGTCAGTGTTATGGAAGACAAGTAGTCTGTACTTACTGCATGTGGAAGGAGATCATCTAGTAAATATGACATTAGCATATTGCCTTAGGATGCAGTCTAATGCTCAGCCCAGCTCCATTTCCTACTGAGATTGTTAGCAAACCTTTGCTGTCATCTGTGCATTGAGTTACGCCTTGATTACCCATCCTCTTAAAGCTCCTCTTGAAGATACACAGAATGTAACTTTTAATTCTTTGCTAAGTAAAAATTTTGGTATGTAAGAAGACCACATACCACCATGATTTATCACCATTCAAATATGATCCTAAGGGCTTTAGTAACTTCAGATCATCAGAAGTAGCCTAGGAATTAGTTCAATCCCTGTATATAGCTCAGGTAAAAAGTAACTGACAGTAAATATTTTGTGCTTTATAAGCCAAAGGGTAACAAATTTGAGTATGTAGAAATTCATGTAAGGCATATTTAACCTTGAAATATGTTGCTTTTTTCTTAGCGGTGTATGTTACTAAAGAACAAAAAGGCTAAAATATCAAGTGGAATTCAAATAACAGCTCCAGATTTTAAGCAACAGAGAAGTGGCATCCCAAAGCACCTCCATGCTTCACCAAACAGACAAGTTGCTGGTTTCCTTGGATGTAGCATGTGTATAAATGCTTTGACTGTCTTGCCTCATCTGTCTTTATGTGTGCGTTTCCAGAGCAAAAACAATACAAGTTACAGTAGCTAATGGATTCTATCCCTTTGTTTTCCTTTCTCCCATCCCTTGCCATAATCTCTTGTTAGTCAGGGAGTCATTCCTTTTGTGGCTGGTGATAAAAGGAAGATGTGACTTGAAGTTAAGTGAGAACTTGTGTGATGGCTGAAGCTATGAACGCAGAGAACAGCAGCCAATACAAAACAAAAGGGCTATAAGACTGTCTATATTAGACTAACCTATGGTATAAGTTTCAGTCACTATTATACAGCTATAATAAGGTATACCAGCTCTTATAGTTAGTTCTTATCAAACCTGTCTTTCCTACTCTGTTTCCTTTTCTTTCCCAAGAAAGCTTCAACTTTAATAAAATCAGAGAAAATTAAGAAAGGGTTGTGATAAGCTTTTCAGCAACATAACCAGCAGGTTTAATTAAGTGGCTGTCTTACTACACGGAGCCCCTTTGTTATAGAACAAGTTTTTATGTAACCAAGTAGTTTAAGGTACTCTTGGCCTATTTTTTCCCCATAGTCCCTTTGTGTTGTCTATTTATTAGAGTATGGGCTACACTAAATGTGGAAATAGCAAAAGATACAGTTGCATTATGAGTAATTGTTTGCATGTGCCGTGCCTGTTACTGATTTTTGGCACGAGGAAGTTATTCTTTCATATATTAGGCCTTTAGGTAAGGATAGGGTTATTGTTGTTGTTGTTATTGTTATTATTTGCGTAATGCCTAACATAACATGATGTAAACTCCTTTTCTACCAGTAACAAAACATTACAAAGAAAGTACAGTATAAATACATTCTTTTTGAGCACTTCATTTTATATCATAATTTTATTTAGAGGAGCACCGTAATTACTCATGTTGGCATGACTATTGAATTTTAGACTATTTACTGGCAATTGAAAAAAAATAACAGAAATACCAGACCTTAGAATAATACCTAAATTCCCTTTCATTAGCAGAGAGGGTCTCAGTTTTACGTTCTGCCCCAAAATCTACATCAGAAGCAGTGACATGGCACCCCTCTAAACTGTGTTAATTTATGAAAACGTTATCCATGAATAACTAAGTCTATAATGTAGATCCAATCTCAGTATTTTTCTTATGTAGGCTGTAATTGTAGTTAGGAATATAGTATATCATCTTCTCATTGCCATGCTTACCAATAAGTAAAGTGCAGAACAACTAGCAGTCTTCTTTCTGTGACTTAAATGTTGTCTCATAAACTTTCTCATCATTGGTTTTAATCAGATACATGTTTTTTTTTTTTTTCCCTAAAGCAATTTCCTGAGGCTTTAAATCTATTCTTCAATAAAGTGTTATCAGTAATCGCGTTGTTTCATCCTAGTGTTCCACGGTCCACATGCTATATAAATTTGTCCAGTATCTTAGATTTTTTTTAAAGCATAAAGTCCTAATCTTTTTAAGCGAAATTACATAGTTGCTGTCCAAAACAGTTTGTTATATTTTCATTTTACTGTTTATATTCTGAGGTTTTATTCTAACTCTTTATCATGTTAAGACTGTCAGAGTTCAGTTCTATGATTTAACTGGCAGTATAGTAATAAAAATTTAATTACATTTGGTGGTCTTAATCGTCCAGGATAGTGAGCCACAAATGGGATTAAAAATGTAAGGGGGTAGCATTCCTTTTGTACTCTTCATCCATACAAAGAATTTTTTAAAAATATTCTGTTTCAAAATGTGGCTGTGAAAAATGATGATATAGGTCTTTATAATTTTCACAGCAGCTATATTTATTGAATATGTATATATTAGTAGAAAGTTGTTTTGGTCTTGCAAAAGTGAGAGGAAATTAAATATTAGACTGGATGATTTTCTTTTGTGTTTAATACCTGCAATAGTGAATTTATTGGAGAACAGCTGTATTTGGTAGGTTTTTTTTTTTTTGTAGTGTCAAAAAGTTTTGGAAGGCCTTTTACATATGCAGTGTGTGAATGGGCTTAATGCTGCAATGAAGAAAGTTGTTAATCCTCAGAAAACATATCAAAGTATCTTCTACCTCTTCTACCTCATTCTCTGCTCAAAATTTAGTATTGTCCTTCAGAAGATTCACTGAAACCTGGAGTCTGCCTAGAAGATGAATTTGTGGATAGAAAGAGAAGGCTTCAAGCTCACTTGACAAATGAAGCCTTTGGGGCTGAGGATGCTGATATGTGATTTAGGTTTTCATCAGTGAACTCTGACAACTGCTTACATGATTGTCAGTGTCCAGGCTTATCTTTGTCTTTGCAATCTTGACACAGTTATATTTGTGAGATGTAGAAGGTGCTGCTTCTCTAAAGCCGGTAATAGATCTTGTGTTATGACTGCCTGTTGCTTATCACCGCTGGAGCTGAGAAAAGACTTTGACCTCTTTTCATTTTAATCATGTGCGTATTTGGACTTGTCCCATGCTGTGACTGGAAGGAATATTTTGCTGTCTCAGTGGCGCTCCCTGCCCACCTTCTAAAGGTGAAAACACAAGAAACTTTGAATAAAGAGAGAGTTTTTATGGCTCAGAGTTGTAACTTGATAAGCATCCATCTTCACATATTCTGTGCACCTTTAGGATAAAATGATTTAATCATTAGAAAGCTTTGCTGTGCTTTGTAAAGATACGTGTTTTATAGCTTTTTAATTTAATTTTGATTTAGTTGCCAGAGTCACTGAAATACTCTTTAGAATGCATAAATATATATATTTATAATCTTGATGTTTTTTTCTGATTTGTCTAGAGGCTTCCTACTATGCAGTCTAAATTTATGGAACTTTTTTTTTTAAAGGAAACAACTTCTTAAAGAATTTTAGACTGCAAACAAACAGAAAGGAACATGTATTACCATGTACTACAGAAAGCTCTAGCCAGCACTTGTTATATCTTTTCAGCATTAAGCCTTCATTACTGATTTTGCATTAACCTTTTATTTTGTAGTAAATGGTATAAAAAGCTGATCTTTGATTCTTCCCATGTAATACTTATGTGTTCAGTGTGCTTCTTTTTACTAGTTCTGAGCAATCTTCTCTGCTTGTAGGAAATTTTGCTTAATCTCCTTCTCTTCCCATCTGTTGCTTACTTTTTAAAGATCTTGTCTCAGCCACTTCCTTCTTCCAGTCATGAGGAATCACTTTTTTAAATTTTCGATATATGTAAATTTTAGGCATATGTTTTTGACAGATCTTAGCTCTGTTCTTGTGATGTTATATACAGAGACTTAAAATTTTTATTCTACCATATTTTTCTGAATATAATAACTTGTAGTTTGGCTAATCCTTTTCAGGAGGGGCTGTGCATGAGATGACTTAAGAAAGCACCTTTGTTTTACTGTCTTTCTTAATTTATATTAAGGAAACTTTTTATTTGGAGGCATTCCAGTTGCCCACTGGCATAGTTACTATGTAGCCTGCTTGTTTCTAAAGCTTTCACAACTATTCTTTAGGAATACTAAGGGGCCATGTTTACTAAAAAGTAAACCAAAAAAGCAAAACAAACAAACGAAACAAAAACAAAAAACACTTTCTACTTTGTTCTACTTTGTTGTAGTGCTACTCACCAGCTTCTGAATTTGATACTCAAATTCATGTCTGCTGAGTATTTGTGATAAGACTGAAAAATTTCACTGTCATTTGCATTTTTAAATCAATTAAGAAAAAACTACTTTCAGTCCTTTTCTTTTTCCAGCATAATCTTATTTCTCTGATTGATCAAACGTATTTAACTGTCTGCTTAGATGTGTAAGGATGTACTGTATTTAAGTGGAAAAAAGAATCAATAATAAGCTTGTGGGCTTCGTAGAAATTCTTCTTCTGTTGTATTCAGATAAAGCTAAAAAAAATCAGCAAATGAATGTACACAGTGATAGCAAAAATTTCAAAACAGATCGGCATTCATTAAGGGATATAAAATAGTGGTTGCTTTTTCAAGACTACCGGGTAGAGTCATGTTCTAATTCAGATAAGCTCTTTTGAAGACCTGATACATAAACAGAAGTCAGAAGAGTTGGGGCTCTTCAGTACAGTGGCTTTTTTAACCTTACAGGAATCCATACCTGCAAATTCAGTCTTCAGTTTAACGTAGTCAATTACTTGTGACATGAGCAATGTCAGAGGCTGAGTTAAGTTCACTGTGAAGTTGAGCTTTGACCTTCTGACTAGATATTACCATCACTGCTGCATAAAAGCTAATAGAATGTACATGTAGTTGACTAACTGCTGAAGGCACATAGTTTCCTACCTTCAGAAATTATTATACCAACAGATTGTGATATGGAAGAATAGCATTTTTATTCTTGCCCTTGTACTCCTCCCATGATTTGTAAGAGGGCTAAATAGCAATCTACAAAATACTATTATTTCTGAACTCTAGCTTATGTTTTTTCCTACATTTTGATGTTAACACAAAGTGTCATTATTTTTCTTGGAAAGGTACTGTTCATTGGCTAACACAGAGGATTAACTATGAATTCAGGTCAGGCAGATCTAAAATGAGGATCTGTAAGATTTTTAAGAACCAGAAGACATGGGCTTTATTGATTCCGGATGGTGATCAGATTGTCTTTTGTACCAGGTGGATGGCACAAGATGCCAGACAGCTGCCAGAGAACATGACCAACACCTGTGTGCTATAAATTAGTTTTCCAAGAATGTGTGGTCATATTACACATCAAAAGTTTTGCTTTTGAAGTGCCCCTGTTTTGACACCTGTTTCACATCTAAACCCAATTCAGATTCACAATCAAGTAAATGTTTCCCATAGGCATTTGTCTAACACAAATCTGTAAAATGAAACTTCTCATAAAGTGTTTTATTTCCTGCTTTTATAAGCCCTTAGTATGTAGCACATTTGACCAAGATAGGGCTGGTGACACTTCCTTGCCCTTCTCAGCACAAAAATGTTCAAATTTTTATTCCTTCTCTACCCAAATCATTTCCTCATTATCAGACAACAGACTGCCATGGGAAGAGTTCTTTGCTTCACCAGCTGAACTGAGAGAACCTCAGAATGATTGGAGCTCAGATTAAAAATAAAGGCAACTATGACTAAAGCAGTGATTAGGATGCTCATCTGAGAAGGGGAATCCAAGGCCTGTGGTCCAAGAGCTGTTTGCCTGTTTCATGTGAAATCTGTTGCCATCAAACAATAAATATCCTGTCTGGGGAGGGAAAATGTACCAGCAACCAGTATTGTTCTGCCTGATTTTTCACTGTCAGAGAAAAGCTTGCAGTATCATTCATTTCCATGGATGCAGGCTCTGCTTTGTGTTACATGGAAATAATGCAAGTGCTGCTTGGCCCTGTTGCTTACTGTTGCTTGCTTACTGTTACTACTTTTGTCTCAGAAGTTTTTAGGCCAGTTGTGACCCTATGGATTATTTTCATCTTTGAACTAATTCCTAATCTAATCTTTGCTGCGTATCTTACAGGAATGAGTAAGAACAAAACATGCTAAGGTGAGAAATTTTTAAGCCCAATTTACTTTATAGCATTTAAAATGTGCACAAAAAAAAAAAAAAAAAAAGGAAGGAAAAAAACAACCTGTATGTATAATTCACGAGGAAGTGGTTTCTATAATCATTTTGATTTGGATATCCAGTCTCACTCCAGAAACAATGTCTTATTGCATAGAATACTTACCATATCAAATAAAAATGACAAATTTACTTGCTTTCCTTTCATTGATCATAATTGATCGTAGTGTTCCAGTTAATCAAGTAACTTATTATTCAATCTAATTTTTTTCTGCATAATAAGTATTTTAATAAAAGTAATGCAAAACTGACTATTATAAATACGGAACTGAATGGATGGGAAGACTCGTTCTTGTTTTGTAATTTTTTCTATAGGAGGCATTTCTGATTGAAAGTCCAATTATTGAAAGACAAAGGTGGGTCCAATTCAGTGAAAGACAACCCTGATAATTAGTAATTGAAATTTCCATTTAGTGCAGGAAAGTAACATTCACACAGAAATATTTTGGAGCTTCCAAAACACTGTATTATCTTTCTTCAAATACATTTACAATCTACTGTATCTTGAAAATCAAGTATTTAAAATGCATGCTTAAAATTTTAAGTACATATTTTGTTGCAATATCCTCAAATAATTCTTAGAGAAAATTAGGAAGTGTATTCATAAACTAAAGAATGGACAGCTGTGTTCCTTGCATAACTGACAAACTCAGGTCACCTTTGTGGAAGATAGCCAATGGGGATAATAGCTTGATGATAAAATAGAAAAAAGATAATAATTCAAAAATTACCAGGCCATTAATCTTGTCTTTAAAAGACAACAAACTAATTTATTTCAGAGAGGGTTAAACCTGAGGTGCAATTTATAATCTTTTTGATAGCCTAGTAATGTTGAAAGATTAATAATGTCATTCTGTATGATTTTTCTCTTGAACTTGGGCTATTTTTGTGCAAAAAGTGAAGTACAGATGACATAAGGCAACAAGAAAGCTTCAATTTGCTGTTCATTTGCAGAGAGGTAAGAACTGAATACATGAGGGACACCACTTTGTGAAGGAGAATGAGCAGCATTGCAAGTGAAGATTCAAAATTCAGTAGTTATTGAAGATATTAGAATAGTTCGAGTCCAGTTATTATACATAACATCAGAAAATAAACCACAATAAAGGAAGAAGAAGGCAAACTCCAAAAGAATTTGCCAAGTGTTCTCCCTTAGGGAGAAGTGAATTGTTTATAAGAGTTTTATCTGTAAGATTCTGTTGTGCGATTACATTGTCTCTGACCTTCCTCGTTATTGTTTCCGTATAGGGCTTTTGGCATTGGTTTCTAATCTTGGAAAACACTGAAAAGAAATGGTCTTTGTTAAATATAAAACAACAGGGAAGATGTTACAGCTGCAGTCTTCAGTTTTTCAAGTTCCTTAGAGGCTCTTGGGAAGGTTGAATGGGAGAACTCTTTTTATGGCCAGTCACTGATGAGTGTCACATGCCTTCCCTTCTCCTTTGTAAAGTGTCCTAAAAGGGCTAGTGAAGGGGTAAGATACTGTGAAAGTCTCTGATCCTTTCTACAAGCAAGAGCAGAGGAGGAAGTCTGTGCAGCAGACATTTTAGGTCTGGCTATGTTCAAACGCAGACAACATTTGTATTGCTTCTTCCTTGCTCTAGGGATTACTATGGGGAGTTTTTCTTACATGCGGTGGATTGGTCAAACTGGAGTTTTTATGATTGTTGTGGTTTAGCCGCAGCAGGCAGCTCAGCACCACACAGCCGCTCGCTCACTCTCCCCAGGGGGGATGGGGAGAGAATCAGAAAGGTAAAAGTGCGAGAACTCATGGATTGAGATAAAGACAGTTTGCTTGGTAAAGCAAAAGCTGCACGTGCAAGCAAAGCAAAGCAAAGAATACACTGGCGACGTCCGATGGTTAGGCAGTATTGCAGCCACTTCCAGGAAAGCAGGGCTTATCACACATAATGCTTCTTGGGAAGACGAATGCCATCACTCCCAACGTCCCCCCCCTTCCTCCTCCTTTACCCCAGCTTTTATTGTTCAGCATGATGCCATATAGCATGGGATATCCCTTTGGCAATTTGGGTCAGCCGTCCCAGCTGTGTTCCCTCCCAGCTTCTTGTGCACGCCCAGCATACTACAAGCCTCTACAAAGAAAATAAACTCTATCCCAGCCAAACCAGAACAACGATTCTGTTCTAACTTGGACACCTCTGGCATTTTTGGAAACCCAGACTTTCAATCCAAAATTGGCCATAGGAAATGTCTAATGTGCAGCTCTCATAAGAACTACTAAAATTAACAGAATTCCAGTTATTGTTGGGGCTACCAAATAAAGTCTGTTCTCTCCAATATCTCTCATGGTAACTGTTGACTAAAGTGTTTGGTAGTAACTACTGTGCTTTTTTCATATTTACAGAAATTCATATACAGTAAACTTTTCTACTAGATCTGTTAGGATTAATAGATCTTTTAAAATACTTCTGTCTGTACACTACTGAAGACAATAGAAAATGTTGTCTGGATGTTTAAGTATATCTTTTTTAGGAAAATGAAAAGTTGGCCATGCTTACATGATAAGACTCCTAAAATTCCATTGCTCATTTTGAATTGTTGTATGTACTACTACGGAGATTATTGGAACTCTCTCTAGATCCTGCATGTAAAGTCAATGTTTCTGAAAAGTTTTGCCACATTGCACTGTATTTTTTTTGTTTATTTTTAGATGAAAGTGATGCAGTTGAACTTCCTATAAAATTCGTTCCTCAGTATGCTGGTTGCTACCACTGTCAGATTCTCCTGAAGTCCTCCCGGGATGTTCGTGTCTATGTGATTAAATGTGTGGTGAATACAGGCCATGCTGAAGCAGAGATTGAATTTCTAACTCCAGCTTACCAGGCAGTGATTCAGGATATTCCAATAGTAAGTTCACTTTACTGCTAGAAGTTAAACTAAGATTCAGGATTTTTAAAATCAGAACTCTTGATCAATACAGTTAAAATTTACTATTGCAAAATCTATGGAAGCATGTAAATACTGACTTGAGAATTATTACTCAAAATCCATATTGGATGTAATATAAAGCTTATCGGGAAAATTAGTTTCTAGCAGTTCATAGAATAGATTATTAGTTTGATGGGCTTATTTCTAATGTTTCATTTCTGTACTGATAACTGATAATCTGTTGCTTAATAAGACATTATCATCCTGAAGGTGATAAAAGGAGTTCTTTAATCTAAGGAACAATTTTTATTTATTTATTTTTAAAGGACATCTCTTGAGGAGTGAAATACGATTAGATTACACAAAATTTACAAAATATGGCAAGTGTAGGCAGAATATTACGTATAGTTTTATCATGTCCATTTTGTTTTTCAAGCATTTGACAGATGAGAAATCAGACCAAGGAGACAATATGGAGTGTAGGTTAGAATATCATTTCCCTCAGAAAACCATAGCTAGAATTTTAGAGACCTTTTCAGATTTAAGAGAAAATAAATGTGTAAGTGATAGGGAGGAATCTTGAGTTGCAAGAGAAAGGGATAAATATTCTTTAACAAATAAAAATGGTAAAATATTTTCTGAGATTTGAACTAACATATGCAATCAAGGTAACCATTTGATATTAGAGTAAGTCAAGAATACTAGTGAATTATTATATAGAAAAATTATTCAGAGATATTGTGGACAAAAGCATGGGTGCAGATTCAAATATGGACACAATATCTGGGGAAAGACCATACTGTGGTACTGAGTGAAATACTGAAAGTTGACAAGGAACTAGTTAATTGAGAAAGAAAGAGAAAAAATAGTAAAGAAAATTAAAGGAAATCATATTACGGTACTGTCTTTTCTTACACATAAATTTTAAGGTATTCATATATTATTTTTTTAACATTGATTTATTGAATGTTACATTAGCTGCAATGAGGTGTTATATAACACAGAAAGGTAAAGATTTTTTCCACCTCCTCAGACAGGGGGCTTCTAAAAAGATTGGCTTTATTTTTATTTTCATTGACTTCCAAGTGTTCCTAAATATATGCTTTTAAATTTCTTTGGCAGTCATATCTTTATCCTGTTAAGTTATGCTTGTTTTCTTAGCAAGGCAATAAAAAGTATCCCAAATCGAGCATATACTCTGAGTTTTTGTGTGTGTGTGAGGAGAGGGAAAGAGAAATGTCTGTCTCTGTTAGTCTGCCTCTTCCAATGCACACGTTGTCACAAAGTCTGTGCTATAATGTATGCCCTCCATTTCCAAAATCAAACATTGATGATCAAAGAAGTATAAAAATGTGAAGTTTATTTTATGTTCATCGTAAGAAATGTGTTTAACTCTGGAACATTTTTACTTGCATTCTTTCTAGGTCTAGTATTGTGCCTGATTTACTCTATGCCTTCCAATTCCTGACTTGAATACAGATTTAGAAACTTTTCCATACTTTTATGTTGTTAGTTATCATATATATTTGCCATTCAAGTTACTGAGCTTTGAAATACTCTGTGGAGGAAGACGTGCTTATATAGAATGAAACTGAGGTGTGGGGTTGTTCAATCTGCTAAACTTGGTTCTTTGAATGTAATATTTAGTGTTGAGAGCATTTCTTACAGCCACTAGCAAACTAACTGTCATAACATCTGTGTGGTAGGTGAAACACTTTATAAATGGAACAAAAAAAATTGTCAAGTGATTTGCTTAAGACCACACAGTGAGTTAGTGACAGAACCAGAATAAGAACCCACCTGAATCTCAAATCTTTGGTCATTTCTTGGTATGGGAGTTAAGGCTGAACATCTGAAGTTTCCATAATTTTCAGAAGCATGAAATGATTGTAATTGCTCTCTCCTTTGCTTGCAGTCTCTCCAGTGAAGAGGTATAGGTCCTGTACATGGAGCCTTATTATGTACCTTGGGTTTAATCACCTGCCATCCCATGAAATGTTTTTAACTCCCTTAGCATTAATTGTGTTTCTCATTAACTTAACAGGCTTTGAGTAAGACTTGTATTAAGCAGAGATCCTGTAAGAATGAGATGATTAATTAATTAAAACTATTTGTTAATGCATAAGTGCAAGGGAGTAGAATTAAAGTTAAACAAATACTGTGTTTTCATTTTCTGATATTTGTGGTTGACCTTAGTATCTTTCTTTAGGATATATTTTTAGACAAATTCATGCTGTGTTAGAAGTTGCCACAGAGGAGTTTCAAAATGACCGTGTTTGTCAACTACATTTCTCAACTGACAAGTTTTTATGTTTGAGATTAAGGAGAAATACTTATGCTACTTATGAATGTAATCATCACTAGTGTGGACAAAGGAAGCATCTGATACCAATGGCACTAGAAATTATTGAATATAAAACAACTTAGGCTCCCAAATTTTGACTGTCTTCCTCTCTAACATACCAAAAAAACCAGTCCCAGTGATGTTTTTCCTCTATCCTCCCCCCTTTAAAACAATAGTTTAACAAAGAGTGATGACCTGCTAGTTTTAGAACTGGTCAAGCTGTTTTTTCAAAAGGATAAAGTTGTTCCTGATGCTGCAGGGGAAAAAAAGCATGAGAAGAAAAATAATCTTTTTACTCCTTTTTCTCACTTTCATTTTATCTTCAGCGTGAGGATAATGAGGTTAATTATTATTATTATTATTATTTTACTTTTGTGCTTTCTACCACAGATGTTGCAATTGTTACTATTACAGAATTGGAGACCACAGTGATAGAAGTATTTTGAAAAACTGAGGCACTATACAAATCTCAAAATTCCCAACAGGCATTTGTGCTCAACTACTAGGAAATTTACCTGTTAACAACTAAGTACTAAACATTGATCATACATGTTAATCTATGTCTAGAGATATGATATTGCAGGTCTCATGCCATGCCATGACATTAGCTCTGATGACTACAGTTGGTTGTGCTTTTTTGTTTGTGAGGTTGAGATAGCTGAGTTTGAGAGACTTTCAAAGAAGAAAGCCAGAATTGAAATGGGTGTCATCTCTATTCTTCAAAATCCATTGCTTACCTCTGGCATTTGTCTGCATTTTTCCATGGGTCAAGACCATTCTAGGTCAAAGGATTACTTCCTCTGTTCGTAGATCAGACTAATCTCTGTTTTGACAAGGTTGATATTAACTCTTGAATGCCTGCTTATTCTGTCCTTTTCAGGTGGATTTTACCTTTTTGCAGATTGGATGCTTGGTTATCTGGTTCCTTTAAATATGAGGAGGCTGAATAGCATTATTTAAGTTTTACTATTTTTATGCAGCCCCCCAAGCATATATTACAAAGTATCTCACTTCTTACCATAATCAAGCAGTCTTGTGATATATCTGGATGTAAGGCAAAACAAGTTTCCTAAATAGGCTTTCATACTACTTAGGACAGCCATTCTTTAAAAAAGATTAGTATCTTGAAAAACCAGTTACTGAGAGCACAGGACTGTAAATGCTTGTTTGGGAAACAGTCCTTAATTAGAAAGCAAGGCTCATCCTGTAGTACAGGCAGTGGCCAACTGAGGCAATATGTGCTAGTATACCACATCAGCACTTCAAAGAGGTACACTAGGATTTTCCACAGATGCAAAAGAGACAGAATTTTAGCAAGCATTAAATAGCACTGTAAAGATACCTGTAAATATTTATAATGATACTTATAAATTCCATCTTGACCGTTAGCTTTATCATGAGCATATTCTTTGAATGAGTCTTCTTGCTGATGGTATTGATACTGCTGCTAGTAACTCAGTTTCCCAGCAATAAGGGATTTAGAAGGTGCTCTGAGCCAGTATTTTATGAAAAAGAGAACTGTGCTCTGATTTGACAATAACTGCAAGTAAAAGCTGAAATGCACGTTAAAAGCTTTAAATGAATAATCTAATTTATGTCTTCACTTTGATTTCAGAGTAACATGTCCATCCAGGACTGGAAACTTGAAGCAGTTTTGGAAGGACAGGGCTTTTTTGGCCCTCCTCTAATAAATGTGGGTCTAGGTGAAACAGCTCTGTATCCTCTCATGTTCAAACCAGTTGCTGAGTGCGTAACAATGGTAAGAGGGAAATTAGTTTTGACATTTAAAAGAATGCTTTTGTCAATAAAATTTACATCAGTCTCCAACTTATGAAAGTGCTTAAGCAGTTACTAGCATTAAGGATCTGCTTGAGAGTTTTTGTGAATTAGTCAGAAATTGAAAGATTTCCTATTAAATGAAGGAAAAAAAAACACCAAAGGAACTAACTTTACCAAAGTTAAAGATTATTATTATTATTATTTGTTCCTTTTTTTCCTCTTCTATCAAACCCTCCATTTCAATGAATTGACTAGTTATTCCATAAATATTCTGAACTTTGATCATAAAAATATACATTGTGCTCCAGTCTGAATTTAAATTCATATTCTAAATTTTATTTCACTACCTAAGCATTGAAGTAGTAATATTGAACATTTTTCATTACATCACAAATGAGTTTTGGTGACAGATACCTGATTGTTTCATAAAATAATTTCTGTTACAAGTTAAGCCACTACTTAGAAGCTGATCTTGCCGTCTTAGTAATCACTATGCTTAATGCTAAACCTGAAGAGCAGAGGAAAAGCTGTGATACCTTTAACAAGAAGCAGCATACATATTTTTGCCTGAACACTAGCTGAGAGATTTTGCCTGCAGGATGCTGTTCAAATGTGTGAATTGCCAAAGACAAAAACAAATTGTTCTGTGAAACATTAGTAATCCATCTGCATGCATTACCAACCAAATGTAACGCAGCGTAGAAATCCAGTATTATAAAACTATTAAAAGCCAAAAGCCCTGAATCCTTTGATGACAAATAATCATGAAGAATTTTTTCGCTGAAGGACAGATGGAAATGATTGAACAAAATTGTATTTTATGTGAGGAATGAAGATGGATGAGAACATATTTTCTTGGGTGTTATATTTGTTTTCCAGGAAGAAGCCAAGAAGTATAAAATCTGGGATTATGAAGGATATGTATGGCTAAAATTCATAATTTAGAAATATTAAAAAGAAAAGCTTTGTTTCTTTAGTTTTCTTCTATTTAACACAATAATTTACATAGGAACTAGAAAAGTCAATAGGAACACTTTCCTGTAAGATTTGTGGTTTGTTGCCTGGATTTGAGATTAATAGACTGCAGGAGTTGGTTTGGCAGCCGAATGAGACTTCTACAGTGCTGAAACTTGTTTTTCTTCTTTCTTTGTCATAGGGAAGACTTATTCTGCGAAATGCTACAGCTGGCACTGAAAGCGTCTTTAGCCTTAAGGGGATAGGGAAGAAACCTCTGGCACAGGATCATATTGTGATAGATTGTCAAGTGAGACAGGTTACTCAAAAAATATTATGGGTGCCCAATTATACCAAGAAGAAGTTAATGTACAAGGTAAATTTTTGCAATAATGTGACAACTATTTTTCTATCCATAGGCCTACAAATTGTGTATTACAATAGCCAATGTTATTGTCATTGCTGATATGCTATTAAAATTCATGTATCCATGAGAAATTATATCTAGCTAGTAGTTTATTGTCTATGGATATATGTATAGTCAGGAAGTCTGTGAGATAGTAGATAAATCTGACTAATTAGTGTGGACTTGTGAAGAGTGATCTTTGTTCTCTGCCTTTGTGTCAGCAGCAAAAAATGCTGCTTCATTTAAAATTGCAGTTATCAGTGGAGAGTGGGCCTCACCTTATTTTATAAAGACAGATCATGTACATACCAGCAGCACGGTTCTATTGATTTGGTAGGAATTCATGGCAATGTGAAATCCTTCTTTAAACTTCCTCATGCTGGTCTCCAATCTTTCACTATTAAAGGAGGATTTACATTTAATAAACTTATGGTAGAGCTTCAGGCTTCTATTTTTATGACTCATGATTAAACCTCAAAACAAAGTAGAAAATATATTTTTTGTGTATCACTGCCTTTGACGTATTTCTTTTCAACAATTTTAGCTTTTTAGATGTGAATAATTTACATTTCTGATACATTTGTACTTTCATCTCCAAAGGAAGTGAATGTTTTTGAAAGTTGACAGCACTACTATTTCCTCTGCTTTCCCATTTTGTGTGAACTCAATATTTTTTGTGCCAATGAAAGACACTCAAATATCACACTTCAAAATGAATGCATTAAAATTATTCACTATGTCTTTTTCAGAAGCACTGGATTAAATTGTTTTATGACTATTGTCATAATATTCAGGGTGAGTTGGGTCTAACTGAACCTAGACAACCTTGAGGGTGTTCTCCGGGTAGCAAATATTAATTTTTTTTTTTTTTTTGGTTTTGGTTTTTGATTGTTTGGTTTTGTGGTGTTTTTGTTTGTTTGTTTTTCACCCCTGTGAAGTACACTTAACAGTAGAACCATTTCGAATCTGAAGATCCAATGAAGGTAGCCCCGGTTTCACACCAATTTAAACTTTTGAGCTCTAGCTCAGTTTGGCATGCAAGTGCTCTTTTTGCTCTGGGACTTTTGGGGAGAAGTATTAAGAGCAGCTACAAAGAGTTCATGCTTGTATGCATGTGATACATTAATCAAGGTGAATAATAT
This sequence comes from Chauna torquata, assembly GCA_013399475.1. NCBI lineage: Eukaryota > Metazoa > Chordata > Aves > Anseriformes > Anhimidae > Chauna > Chauna torquata. The sequence continues at coordinate 31,791 of VXAL01000186.1, read as the reverse complement.
ATTTTGTCTACACCAGGATTTTACTCAGAAGTTGTTCCAGAACAGCTGTTGAAGCAAAGTAGGCTGGGATAGTTGGAAAAAGCATGATTACAAAACCTACCAGGTGTCTGGACACTGTGTCCTCAAAAAAACAAATTTATCACTTCCAGTACTCCCCAGCAGATGTCATATAGTGTCTCATGCTCTTGTAGTGAGTGAAGATCGTTTGCTCACTTTTAATTGTAAATGGGTTAGTCTTTAAATTAGGATTTAATCAGTAAATCTAGAATGTGATCATCATTATCTGCTTTTATTAGGAGAAAGGGGAAAGCCTCCTTTAAGATGGAACTGTGACCAACAAACAGAAATGCAAAATAAAGATTATTTGTTTAACCAGAAGTGCATAACACAAAGGACAAAAGGAAAAAGGAGTAATAATAATTTTGTTGTTGTTCAGTCCATGCTGCCTGATTACTATAATTTCTGGATAGTCTGTTGTGAAGCTAAACACAACAATCTGTGATTTTGTCTTTGTCAGTTTTTCTCTTGGGGTTAGTTGCTGACAGCCCAATAACTCCTGCCTTTTCATCCAGCATCTTTGGAATTTTACTAAATTGATGATTATGTGGATGAAATCTTGTCAGCTATGGTGGAGACAGACCAAAGATAATCCCCCAAAATAATAGTTTTATAATCGTTTTTGAGGGGATATTTTGAAATTTTGTTGGCTCGCAAATACCTTCATTAGTGAATTGGTTTGTTGATTTGCCCCTTAAGTCCTCCACAGAGGATGGAGGCATCCACTATACAAAGTAACTTCTCATAGATAAGCTGAGATGTACCTGATATTTTTAAAAAACAGAAATGTTTCATTTGCTAAAGTAAGAAAGCTCAGCCTATATCAAGAATGGTAGAAGATGTGCCAGTAGCTGACAAGCAGAATAGTTTATTGGCATGTCCGTAAAGAATTTACTGCTTGATGAATACTCAGCAATAGGTAATTCTGGTGAATTAATACTTGGGTAATTTTGCTTTTGAGATTTAAATTTAGCATCAGTATTCTATTTTAATAACTGAATAAATTAAACTATTAACTTTTTTAATGAAATGAGCTTTTATTAATTACATTGTATATATACTACCCTTATACTACCCTGTTTCTCAGTAATCACTGTGTATATCTAATAACTTCAACACATAAAAGGGTACTACAGCAAAAGTGGCTATTGAAAATGAAAGCTAAGTCTGGAAGGAGGAAGAGGGAAATAATTGTTCCTTTTATTTCATTAAGAAAGCCCTCTTCCCTCTAAATACTGCTTTTCCTATGTCTAACGTATATAGACGGCTCATATCTGGAGCAGGAGTAACGCGTGGTTTGTCTGTGCAACCACCAGTATGGATCAAGACAGTCAAGGAGGGAATAAGTGCCTTTGCAATGCAGTGGAAGTCTTGTGCTTGACTCCATCAGTCTACCTTTAAAATGCTAAGCAAAATACTATCAGTACTGTGGTGGTTTTACCCTGCTGAGCAGCTGAACTCCACCACAACCGCTTTCTCACTCCCCCTCCTCAAAGGAAGAGGGGGAGAAAATACAATGGACAAGGGCTCAAGGGTTGAGATAAGGACGAGGAGGTTGCTCACCAATTACTGTCACCGGCAAAGCAGACTCAACATAGGGAGATTAGTATAATTTATTACTATCACTAGCAGACTAGAGCAGTGAGAAACTAAAAGCAAACTAAAAACACCTTCCCCCCCATCCACCCTCTTCTACCTCCTCCTCCTTGTGTAGTGCAGGGGAATGGGGAATAAGGGTTACAGTCAGCCCATATCGCTTCATCTCCTCCACTCCTTTGTGGTCACTCTCTGCCCCTGCTGCAGCGTGGGGTCCNGGGCTCCTCTCCAGGGGCTGCAGCTCCGGCCCGGAGCCTGCTCCTGGGGGGCTCTCCATGGGCTGCAGCCTCCTTCAGGCCACATCCACCTGCTCCTCCATGGGCTCCTCCACGGGCTGCAGCGTGGAGATCTGCTCCATGTGGCACCCCATGGGCTGCAGGGGGACAGCCTGCTCCACCATGGGCCTCACCACGGGCTGCAGGGGAACTTCTGCTGTGGCACCTGGAGCACCTCCTGCCCTCCTCCCTCACTGACTGTGGTGTCTGCAGAGCTGTTTCTCTCACATTTTCTCACTCCTCTCTCCCAGCTGCTGTTGCACAGCAGTTTTTTCCCTTTCTTAAATCTGCTCTCCCAGAGGCACAACCAGCGTCACTCACTGGCTCAGCTCTGGCCAGCGGCGTGTCCTTTCTGGAGCCGGCTGGAGCTGGCTCTGGTCTGACATGGGGCAGCTTCTGGGCTCTGCTCACAGGAGCCATCCCTGTGGCCCCCCTGCTACCCAACCTTTACCACAAAAACCAGTACAAGTACCCGCAAAGTTTTCCAGGATTAAAAAGACAACTTCCATAAATTTCCTTGAAAAAAAATGTGAAAGATTTCTTAACCATTTTCTACGGATCTATGTGTAAACCTTAGGGAAATATTGCCACTGAGCTCTTCATGGCTTGTTCTACGGACTATTACAACAAATAGACTTTCTTATGATTAACTTACCCCTGGGTCTGAAAAAAACATCACAACAGAATTCATAAAGAATTTTTGCAGATAGAATGTCAGCCAGAGAGCATATCCTTATCTGATGCTGAATTAATAGGTTAGTGACTGCAGTATAAGTGGATTTCAGTGGCTGTAAAATTAGGTACAAATTATCCTACAAGAGTAGAAAGTGTAAAGTAGTTCTATAAAATCTAATCTGTCAGTCTCATGACAAAAATTTTTATACTATTTTGTTTTGATTTTTATATAAAACTCTGTCTGCTGGATATAAATAATAGAATGGTGTGTTGTTGGTTGCTTCTAACGACACCTTTGACAGTAACTTTAGCTATAAAGGTGCCTAATTCTTTCAAGGCTTGGTTTTGCAGTAAAAATAAAAAACAGTGTAACTGTTTTTAATTTGCAGCGTTCAAAATAGATGTCGTTAAAGTAAGCTCTCTAGAGGAATCTGAAGACTCAATTAAATTACCTTTCAGGTATTAGGTTATACAAATTGTTAGTAATTTCCAGAAGTGTTGTAGATAAATATATAATCAAAAACTATAAAATCCCTTTTCCTTCAATGTCTTTTTTTCTCTCTCTATATCTGTTTCAGAACTTCTTTACAATGTCAATGAAAGAATGACGTGAAGGTTGGGAATGTAACAGGTATCCCAAGAAAATAAAATCATATACTGCAAAACTTTATTGAGGGGCTACCCTGTTTAGGCTTTGCCCTGTTTGGCGTTGTATGTGCAATTCCCAGAGAATGAATTCCATGCAACTCTAGTAACCTCATTGCTGAAGGTCCAATACCATCATCAAGTTTCTGTTCTTTAACTACCACAAGTAAATCTGTATATTCCGCAGCAATTCTAATTTTATCTGTCCTTCTAATTTCAATCCATTTGGTTTCCACATTGCCTCCCAGTGCTTCTGTAACAGTCTTTGCTACAGACAAAACATTCCTCATAGCAGTGATGAGTAGTACAAAGAATGTAAGAATAAGTGTAGTTGTTGGCAGTTTTTGTGTGTCTTCTACTTATGAAGTTATTTGATCAAGGAAGGATGTAGTAAGGTCTTAGGTCTGGCATGTTTCCTGAGATGTGTTAGTGGTTTTGACAGGTCACCTGGCTGGACTGTGTGCCTTGATTACGTGTGCACTCTTGATAACTTCAGATGGCAGCTGGACAGGCAAGAATTATTTGGGGTATACACTTAGTGAAATAGAAGGGTGTTTTATTTCAGTGTTGTAACATGCTGGAGGCAAAGTAAAAGTGATTGCAAGAACTAAATGTATTCCTAATAATTTAGGAATTTACAGGGTATGGACTGAAAGCAGGATGAGGGAAAGTAATGGGGACTTCTTTTGAAACATCTGTTATTCTTGAGACAGTATTGAAAAAAATCTGGTTATCAGATGGATCAGTGACTTTCACAGACCCAGTTCTAGCCTAGTGTCAGGGAGCATTAACTTTGTAATAAGTAGAGCCTATCAATATTTTTAAACAGACCAAGAAATAATTCTTAAAATGAAACATTGAGCATATTACTGTCTAACTTGGTTATACCACTATACAAAGGGATAGTGGAATTTAACTATATTTGATTAAATTCTGTATACCTTTTCACTGCTTTGGCTTAAAGTGTCAGCTGACATTTTAAAAGTTATACCTATTTGATTATTCAACTCTGGAAAAAAATATTTTTGCTGTAATTTTGATGAATGGCTTTCCATTCTTACTCATCTTGAATAACCATATTACAGTTCTGCAAAATGGTTTTAAAATCTTTGAGTAATAAATTAGTTTAAAATAGTAACATTTAAAAATCTGCTCCATTTGTGCTTTATCTCAGTTTGTAAATGATGACTTGAGATATAAATGGTGGAGAATTCTATCATTTAAAATTAAAGTCCTTGGAGATGGATTGATTTGAGCAAATTTTCTGTAGTACCACGATAATAATTTACATTTTGGTTTCATTGTGGTATTCTACAATTCTTATTTTTTGAAGTGATGGTAAAAGGATGCAACATATGTTGTGTGGGTTTAGAGAAAGTTGGAGAAAGCCAGTAATTCTTCACTGAATTAATAGTAGTGATTGCCTGATAAATATTACGGCAACTTGCACAGCTTTACTGTTTCTTAATTATGCCACAGATTGTCTTCCTAACAAAATGTATGCAAATAAAGCATCTAATTTTGTTACCAATTTGAGAAACTGATAATGGTATGTGGAACGAGGCTTTAATACAAAAAAATTATGAAAGTTCTGTTCTATCTCAGCTTTTATGTGAAATATTTATTAATAAAGAAGACCATTCTTCCAAAAAGTCTATATGTATTTCTAAATGTGTATAATATATACATAAACTCTGGGAAGAGTAAGTTTGTTATTTTTCTGAAGATGGTAGATCTGGTAGGAGGTAGGGATAAACATCAGTGAGAGTTTTTCTTTTCCCAGCTCACTTATGGGTGAAATACTTTTTAGCTGTATTAGGTAATTTCTATTTTCCAGTGGTTATGCCCAGGAATGTTAGAAGGTTGTACAAGAATGGAAGGACCACCCACAGGAAATTTTTTACAAGACAGTACTTATATTGCTAAGATTGATTTTTGACAATAGGATGCTCACAAAGATTGTTGATAAGAATCATCAACGTTACATAGATTCCAAGTTCTTTAAATTGATCAGTAGTTTAAGAAAGTGCAGTTATTCATGCCTGACAACATATTCTGTGTATGCATGTATATATGTGTGTAGATCCATCTATTTCTATCTGTATAAATACTACGTGTATGCATATATCTGTACACCCCCACCCTTTATATGATTCCATCCTAAAAGAAGATTAATTTTTTTGTATTGGATGGGTACGGAACACAAGATTTCCTTTGTCCTGTGCCATGTTTGCCATGCGTTTGTGAGAGCACTTCTACACAAACGATTTCCTGTTAATGTGCTCTGTATGTACTAATATTATTATGTACAAGTTCTTACACTTTTCTAGTGTAGAATCTTCCCTAAATGCTACAATCTCACTATTTTTATCTTAGCCTGTTCTCCTTATCTGTTGGGATACCTTTGAGACAAGATTCTTGTCTTTCAGATTTTCTTTGATCATTTCTAAGTTAGAAACAGCTCCTTGAGTGCAAGACTTCTTTCACTAAATTCCATTCAAAGTATCTGTGATTGCTCATCATTCCCTCCTTCCAAATGCGTATAAATACTAATGGACTGCCACTCCCACGAACCAGTAGAAGTAATTCTGTATCTTGACTCCTTTTGGATAGCTTGTAAATCAGAAGGTTTTTGTTGTTGTTGTTGTTGTTGGAAGAGATCCTATTTAGGCCCTATTTTCCTACTTCACATTTTGTTTTCTTAACAATAAGGACCCACAGCAGTTTCTTAGGTGCGTTCAGGTACCTTTGGGAATATGATTTTTTAGATTATTATAGGATGTTAGGTTACATAATACTACATCTGAAACTAAACTTGTGTCCTACTCTTACATACAATCCTCATAAATATGCATTCTAATAAGAAAGAGCTCTCTCTCTAATATTTGTAAGGAAGTTTACTTAATATAAGTTTGGTATGTAAGTTCTTTCGTTGCTTCACTCCAAGCTTTCCTTAACATTTATGAAATCTTTGCAAGGAGTTATTCTTACCAAAATCTGAATTTTCTGGATTTTTTTTTTTTGCCTGTGTACTTTCACATGCTCTATGGTTTTTGCTTTCTGAGTGTTTTTGAATGTACTGTTATTATATTAATATATGTGTAATATATCTACAGTTAAAGCAGTCAGACATTAAACAATACTATGCCATACTGGAACCTGAAAATTCTATGAGCACTCTTCATGCTATACTAAATAGGATTCTTAGTATGAGTTCTGATAATAATTTAAATTGCCTCATGTGCATATGTAAGTGTGGTCACATATTTAGTATCCATTTGCCATGTGAGGTTTGTTCTTTAATTAGTGTCAGTAACACAGTTGATAAATCAGGTGGGCATCAAAGCAAGACAAAGGTCAAGGTAAGGAACATATAAAAGGTAACTAGTGAGTGACTGATGTCTGTCACAATCATACACCTTCTCAAGATGTTGGAGGTAGGAAATAATATTGTTGTGAGCACTGTTTGGAGACTGGAGCTCTTAAGGTGTGAATAACTTAAATAGTAGAGACAAATAGGGTTAATTACAAAGATAAATGAATAGGACCAATTCATTAATGATAAGATGGTGAATATTCATACTGGTAGGCAAAACAAGCAGCGTGGACAATACTAGTGAGTATAGTGACTGTGACAGGAAAGGTGGCAGAAGACTGAGGGCACTATGTTATATACAATTTTTAACACGAATTTGTAACTGCCAGAGAAATAGTGAAATGAATGTGTCTTGGGTGCATTTTAGAACCCTACCTTAATATTCATTATAGTCAGTATCTGATCCCCAAAGGCTTTAGAATATGAACATGAGGGAAATTAAAGGAAATAAGCATTTTTATAATGAGGGTCACAACTATAATAGTGTAAGGATCTCTTCTATGGCTGTCTGAACACCTCCTCTTTTCCAGTCATTTAAGAGAGTCCAGTGTGATGTTACAGGAACAGCCAGTAGCATCCCCAGAGAGTAACTCCCAAACGATTTGGTTTACTGTAGAATCTTTTTTATTTCCAAAAGCAGTGGGAATAGCAATACCCAAAAGTTCTTGTTGTGATCCTAAGCCCATTGCTACTTCCAGTCCTTGAAAGCACTTGAGTAAGACTTCAGTTTTTAGCTCTTTCAGACCTTTTAGACATACTGGATTCTGGCAGTAGAACACAGGGAGCAAACATCTATTTGTTAAAATTCTTTCGTTTTAATAATAACTGTATCTCACGGGAGCCAGAATTTAGGCAGAATTTCTCCAGTATTTCTGCTCTTTTGGCCTGATTTCTTAAAAATGCATTTTTATCAAGATCTGTCTCGTTGTGGAAACACAATTCAATATATATCAGTTAAATGGAGGAAGAGTGGTGAAGCAGTGGTGATGATGACATAAGACTTCAGTACGTATTAAAAGTTGGAGTACATTATGTCTGGATGTTCAGTCAGGGAATATCAACAGGGAGAATGTGATACAAAACCAATTTGTGGGTGGTGGTGCTGGTGGTGGGTTGTTGAATATTTGGGCTTCTGAATTTCAAAGAATCATAGACTCATAGAATGGCCTGAGTTGGAAGGGACCTTAAAGATCATCTAGTTCCAACCCCCTGGCCACCCACTAGATCAGGTTGCCCAGGGCCCCATCCAGCCTGGTCTTGAACACCTCCAGGGATGGGGCATCCACAGCTTCTCTAGGCAACCTGTTCCAGTGCCTCACCACCCCTAGTAAAGAATTTCCTCTCCTCTTGTAAATCTCCCCTCTTTTAGTTTAAAACAGTTCCCCCTTGTCCTGTCACTATCTGCCCATGTAAAAAGTCCCTCTCCATCTTTTTTATAAGCCCCCTTTAAGTACTAAAAGGCTGCAATGAGGTCTCCCCAGAGCCTTCTCTTCTCCAGCGTGAGCAACCTCAGCTCTCTCAGCCTTTCTTCATAGGAGAGGTGCTCCAGCCCTCTGGTCATCTTTGTGGTTGTCCTCTGGACCCGCTCTAACAGGTCCACATCCTTCTTGTGCTGGGGGCCCCAGACCTGGATGCAGCACTCCAAGTGGGGCCTCATGAGGGCAGAGCAGAGGGGGACAATCACCTCCCTTGACCTGCTGGCCATGCCTCTGTTGATGCAGCCCAGGATGCAGTTGGCCTTCTGTGCTGCAAGCACACCCTGCTGGCTCATGTCGAGCTTTTCATCCTCCAGCACCCCCAAGTCCTTCTGTGCAGGGCTGTTCTCCATGTGTTCTTCTCCCAGTCTGTACTCATGTGTGGAATTGCCCCAACCCAGGTGCAGCACCTTGCACTTGGACTTATTGAACCTCATTAGGTTCTCATGGGCCCTCTTCTCAAGCTTGTCCAGGTCCCTTTAGATGGCATCCCTTCCTTCTGTTGTATCAACTGCACCAGTCAGCTTGGTGTCATCTCCAAACTTGCTGAGGGGGGCACTTGATCCTGCTGTCCATGTCATTAATAAAGCTACTAAACAGTACTGGTCCCAAGACAGAACCCTGAGGGACACCACTCATCATCATCCTCCACCTGGACAAAGAGCCATTGACCACAACTCTGGGTGTGGCCTTCGAGTGAATTCTTTATCCACCAAATAGTCCACCCTTCAAATCCATCTCTCTCCAATTTGGAGATGAAGATGTCATGTGGGACCATGTCAAAGGCCTTACAGCTGTCCAGGTGGATGACATCGGTCAGTCTTCCCTTGTCAACTGATGCAGTCACTCCATCATAGACAGCCACCAGATAGGTCAGGCATGATTTGACCTTGGTGAAGTCATGCTGGCTGTCCTGGATCACCGCCTTGACCTGCGTGTGCCTTAACATTGCTTCCAGGCGGATCTGCTCCGTGATCGTCCCAGGCACAGAGATGTGGCTCACTGGTCTGTAGTTCCCCGGGTTCTTCTCTTTCCTGTTTAAAAATGGGAGTGATGTTTCCCTTTTTCCAGTCACGACTGTAAAGTGCACGACTGCACTTTGCCTGACTGCAAAGACTTTTCTTATATGATGGCAAGTGGCTTGGCAGCTCATCAGACATCAGCCTGTTCCCTCAGGACCCTGGGATGCATGTCATCGGGCCCCATAGACTTATACCTGTTCAGTTTCAGCAGGTGGTCTCGAACCTGCTCTTTGCTTACAGTGGGAGGGACTTTGCTCCCCCAGTACATAGTTTAACAAAATTATGAACAGAACTATGACTTCGTCTTCTGGCACAAAGGTTTAGATAGTAATGCAGATGAGTTGACTCAGCATCAGCTTATATTGATACTTAATACAGAAGTAGGCATTCAAGTTTAAGGTTGTTCAGCTGAAACTCCAGATCATAAGGGAAACCTTCTGTAATCAATTTTTGTGTTGAATATCCATGTTTCATAACCTTTTTTATTTTTTTTAATTACTTTCCAGCATAAATAGTGTTCATGAAGCTATATATATAACTAGAAAAAATGTTAAATACAGTACTGCTCATAGATGTTTTATATCTGAATTTTTTGGGGTATTTTATCATTTCAGATGTGCAATTTTTTGTATTTTCATTTCCTATTTTGTGCTTTTGTGAAAATAGAGATAGAATTCCAACTGTTTTGCTTGGTTTGCATGACTTAAAACAATCTTCCTAATAGCTAAAAGAACTAAGGAAAGCTGTTTATGTCCTTTCTGGAGAGTATGAGAGAAGGAGGGTAGTGTGCACTCTGGTTTAACTTGCAGAGCCAGTTCTCTGATATACTTTCATATATATTAAGTATATATGCATTAAGGTATACTTTCATATACATTACTAACTTCAGTATAAACTAAAATGGAGCAGTCCATAATTGTAGGGTCACACCTAGTTTATTGTTTGTCTTCCATGAAGTGAAACCTCCATTCTCAGTGTGTAGCAACTCCTCCAGTTACACTATTCCTCTGTTATTGATAATATGCCTTTCTGGTCTCCTGTCTTCCAGTCCTTTTCTGCCTCTGTTTCATCATAACCATGGTCACAGAATGCTCCTCCATTTCTCTCAGGCTTCAGTCTTTGAGGAATTATATTTCTGCCTCTTCTCTTTCTGAACTGGCTGCATGTCATCCCTTCATCTGACAATGCTTGCTGAATTCTCATGTTTTCTAATGACAGAAATCTGCTTTACATTTCTGTTTTTCTTTGGCAAACTGATCTTTAATTTATAAACCATAATTTATACAGCATATAGTCTAAAATTATTGGGCTTTAAACATTTAAATAGAAATAGTTTTCCTTCTGGTAGTACAGAATGCATGCAAACCCTATTGCCTTACTGAGCATTTTAAATATATTTCATTCATAATGGAACATTAACCATTATGTTCTGTTTAAGTTCATTTGTTGCTTTGTCAAGAGACCAAAGAATTATTTTTAAAAGTATATAGTATCATATACTAAGGAAAAAATCAAAATAAATATCAATTTGGTAGCTTTTCCATGACTTTCAGTAATCTATTCAGATTGTCTATTAAATTTTCATAGATAATGACTACTTGAAAAACATAGCTTTATTTTCTGCCTATCCTTGTTATGTTATAATTTTCTGAAAAGTATTATATTAACATAAATACCCCATAGAAGACAAACATTATAGAAGACAAGATAAACTTTTTTTTGTACAGAAAATATGAACAAAACTGTATTGACTGAAACAAAAAAGTAACTTTGAGGAGGAAAAAAAAGGTCTATGCATCTAGTGCTTTTACTGTTGCAATGAAGATCTTTGTAGAATTTAGGCCTTCCGCTTGGATACTTGGCAGGCTAGCTGTTGCCATTAATGAAGTGAATAAATGAGTGGGAAAAAAAATCGAGCCTTTCTGACTTGACTCATGATTTCACTAAAATTCACCTAAACAACAAAGAACCAGTTTTGTTATTTAATGTAGTAAGAAATTATAGCATGCTACAGTACTACTTGATATCCTGAAAATATTTTTTAAAAGGACTCTACGCCTGAGTGGAAGATCCTCACTTGTAGTCAGATGTTCACTGCAGAAATTGCAGTATCAATTTAAAACATTATTACTTAGCACCAGTTTGCTCCATCCAGTGGCAGAGGTAACAGAATAGGGAGTGTAAGGAGAACCATTCACGCAATCCATCTGCTGGCTTTCTGTATAACCGGTAATTTAAGCAGATAATCATCAGCTATTGTTTGTAATGCCTCATACTTAAATATCTTTTTCATGAGCTGATCATAGAGTCTGTCTGTAGCAAACTTACACAAGTGACAAAGAGATGAGATGCAATTAAAAATACTCTCAGTCTATACTCCTGTAATCATTATAGTTTACAAAATATGAAGTTCATCGTGAGAAAATTGCACTGGTCATTTCATTGTTCAAATACTTGCTATGCATGCCATTGCATACCTGTCATTTACAAAATATGTCATATCAAAAAGAATGGTTTAATATCACTCAAGGTTTTTGCTTAGCTCTATCTGATTAGATCACAACTAAGTTCGTTGTTAAACTTCTAAGAAAATATTTATGGCATGACTGTGCCACTCTACTCTTATGTAAGTAGTTCCGTGGTCTAACTGAATTACTTTTACTTGAGTTGACAAATGACTTCAAAATTTATATTTGATATGATCTGTCTATGCTAGCTACCACTACTCTTATAGTACGTATTTGTTTCATGTGCATAAAGGGTAGGACTTACCAATAGCAAATTCTGTATCATATGCTACATTTCAAAGCAAGTAGAATGGATATTTTTATCTGTAGTGTTCTTGCAGCAGTAACCTGCTTTTGGTTATTTTTCCTCTTTGTGAACTCTCTTCACCAGGTATCTTCAGATCTTTCAATGGTGGGCGGTGCACCAGTTCTTACCGTGGAACCAGATGACACGGTCACTTACACTTTGAGTGTATCTCCATGGAGACGAGGAATCTTTCAAGGTACAATATAGAACTCCAATATGCAAAATCCCTGTAAATTAACAGACTAAGTCTGTTTACATGTAATGTTTTCTGTGCAACATAACCTGTCTTCTGGAAGTAATACTATAATTATTGGTGATACTGGTTTTTAAGCTGGCTAATATTTTTAGTTGCAAGAGTATATTACCGTTAAAAATGTGGTTGGGTGCTTCAAAAATGCCAGCATATGTGCAACTTCATGCGTTTAATTGGTCCCATGGAAGTTGTCTCGATAGGAGTTCATGTGTTTGAATTATCACCAAGTGCTTGGGTCTAAACTTTCAAAAAAATGTTGAATAGCTGTAGTTCTCTTAGCACTACTAGAACCAAAGATTTAAAGGCAGAGACCAGAAGCAGATTCTTTCCCTTGATTAAATTTTGATTTGTTGCCTACAAGGCAAGAGTAAATACATGGAATATAGTGAACCCCAATTCTTTCCTTTGGACTTTAGAAGTATAAAGGCTAGGGATGTCTAAAATTAATTACAAATAATTTGCGTCAGTCCATGTTTATACCAGTATTTTTATGAAACAGTAGCAAGACTCTTGCTTGTTTTAACTAACATCAGTATGTCATATTTAATGTTTTGTCTTGAAAAGATTTTTTTTTAAATGAGTATTTTTTTTAATAATTGAGACTTCATAATTTTCAAGTGCGTATTAATAATTCTACAGTTCTAAAATTCTACGTAATCTAACAATTACGAGAATGAGGCTCTACAATCAGTCTTTTCCTCCTTTGTAGAATAAGTAGTATTGTAACTCCTAGCAGAGCAAAGTTTCATAATGTGTGAGGAAGGGAATTACGGAAACAGAAGAGACCATCTTCTCCTTAAAGTAACTGAACAGTGCTCGGGAAACCTAGATTTGAACTACTTCTTAAACAAAAGTATTCCTAATATTGGACAAATCTCTTAATCCTAAATGTGTATAGTTTTGATTTCGTGGATCCCTAACTGCAAATACTTGATTCTGCTACCTTCTTAGGGGTTAATGACAGCTGTTTTCTCAACATTAAAAAGCTGTTAAGTCTTCTGTGTGAGGTTGTCAACCTAGTTTATTATTTTGGCCATTTTGGTTTTAGTATCTGATGTGTAAAACATAGGTAATAATACCATCTCAATTTAAAGGTGTAATACCTGTGTTACAAGTAAATAAATAATATTTGTAACAAAGCTTGGTCTAGTGCCACAGGAAAACTTTAATACCTTCTTGCTGTGCCTGTAGCCCTGAGACAAAATTCATTTTCTCTGAGTAGGAGTCAGCTTTCAATGGAATTTGTGACCATCAAAACTGTTCACCCAGAAATACTGAGGGTACACTATATTTTAACTTATACCTTTTCTTTAAAGATTTGGTATTATTCTCTCCTTCTGGCTTAGCAAATCAACAATTCTTTTATACATACTGAAAGTTTCAGTAGAAGAGGTTCTGAGGGATCTGTCATACAGCAGATTAATGCCAGCTGTTAAAAGCCATGCCTTCAAAGGGAAAGAGATGGCACATTTGGACTGTCATCTCCTATGTTCTGTCATTCCTAACTTCTATTACAATGGTTTCCATTATGCTTGGAAGTATTGCATGTTCACTGAGAGAGGAAGAGAACAGTCAGTCTCTCTAACCTGACGGAAAAGTTAATGGCTCAAAAGCTGGATAGTCACATATGCTCTTTTTTCAGAAAACTGTTCATGTATTTTATGCTTTAAAATAACGTGATAGAAGGCCTAATTTACTCTTTCAAAAGACACAGGGCCCAGTTATCTACCATCCACCCCCTGGCTCACTGCTTGCTTTAATCACTACCTTAGGAAATCAAGTTCATTCTTCCCCTGGAGCGGGGACAATTTCAGTTACATCACAGAAATTTGTAGATGTACTCTAATCATTCAGCTGTTGTAGGAGGGAAGAGAGGTGGAAGGAAGAAAGGCCACTGTTGGTTTGAAAGGCAGCAGATGATTTTGTTGTCCGATGTTATGTGTGATATAAACCTAACTACCAGATCTGCCAGGTCCTATCTAAGGTAACACCAGTTAGGAAGTGCTTAGTTTGTGGCTTCAGTTGGAATGGGAGTCAGTCTGCTTCATACTGTGCAAGTCTGGGAAGTTGTATTTGTTCCCCAAAGCAGAATTTTCACCTTCTAGGGAACTTATATGGAAACATCAGAACTGAGAAAGATAAGAATTCTTGGCACTTGTAGAAATTTTCAGCAACCAACCTGAAGTCTGAGGATCACAGTTTGGATGTAGGTGATTCAAGTGGGAATTAGGAATCTTAGTCCTTTCTAGTTGTAAGATACTACAGGTAAAGTATAATTTAAACACACAGGTGCAGTGTTTCTGCACCTTTCCAGTATATTTCTTATTACTCGATAGATTGCTAAGGATTTTTTTTTTTTACTTCTGCATTGTATAAAGCTCTTTCTCCTATCCTGCAGAACACCTTTTTATTGGATTTTTTTTTTTTGTAGCCCATAATTTAAATAAACTCATATGTTTATGTATTATCAGCTATCTTAATCTCCTCTATAATAGTGGTCATTGCATTGCACCATTCATTTCTGAACCAGGAGAGCATTCTGCTTAGTACAATATTGGAAAACATTCAGTCTTAATTTAAAGACTAAAGTCATGCAGAGCATACTACATACTAAGTATTCTCACTGATAAGGATTGTGCATTCTATATTTGATTTGAAATTAATGCACTTTTGTTTACAGTTTTTATCAGGAATGATTTTCTTTTTTTCCCCTGATAAAAAAATTTAAATAGCTTTGAGTTGGTAATGGACACTTTGGTGCCCATGAACATGATGAACAATTTATGAATATTTTAAAATTAGCAGATAAGCTCAGTTTAAAAATGTATGCCATCTGCAGTGAAACTGATTATTTTTTATTGGAATACTTTGAAAGATTTAATTGAGTACCTTGCATTGAGTCCCTTGCATACATTACATCAATCCAGTTACCTTTATTGGTCAAGAGTTTAACCTCAATGTTATTAATTCTGTTTGCTTGAGAACTGTTTTCCATAAGGAAAGCAAGCTGAGTGTCAGCAATTATAGGACAATTCTTCACTGATTTTTTGATTATGAAACTGCTGGATTATCAGCACAATGGTTTAGCAATTTAAGTGGTTTGCAGTTACCATAGTTCTCCCACCACCTCTTGCAATATTGTTAAGAACTAGCAATTTACAATTCTGGAACTTTTTAAGTGTTCCAAGATTTGCCACAAATTATCTGGAGTTCTTCAGTCAATTATTTCAATGCTTTTGAGATCATGTTTGGTGCAGAGCTTAAAATATTCGTTTGTTTTACTATACCCCTACTTATTGATGAAATAAAAACTTTTATGCCCTGAACACTTGGGCTTTGTCCCTCTCTCTCAAACACACACACGCACAATATAGTGTTCTGAAGTATGGACAATTGGTAAAGAAAACCCTCCACTGTTACTGGAAGCAAGGACTGTAAGAAAAAAGTGGTTAAATTTTAAAATGAAGTGAAACAAAATATTCTCTACTGTAAGGAGGTTTTAGGATTTATGAATTTAGTGCATATCAGCATTTACTCAAATATTTTAACCAACTTTAAAGCTATAATTTTGCATTTTTTGCTCATTTGATTATAATTGTTGACATCTTAATTACATTAATCATTAGGATGGTATTTAAAATTAATGATAAAATTAATAATTTCTCTTGCACTTTTTTCTGTCTAATATTGTGCTGCCTTAGACCAAAATTATACTAGTTTTATATATGGAGACATAAAAGCTGATTAGTTGGTCAGTATTTTTCCTAAGATACGTTAGCTGTTAGTGCCATCAAAATATGTTCTCTTACATCAATATTTATATACCTTGAGCATTTTCTCCAGACTTCATTCCTCTGAGCTTTCCCTGATGACCTTTTTAAATTGTATTTATACAGATACTTTCTGTCAGAAGACTTTTCTAACAAATATCAATTGGTTCTTGAAATTGCGGTCGTTGTCCAGCTTATTCAAATACCACTTCTGGCTTTGGTACTGTGCTTACTTTTAGGAATTTAGAGAAATTTTCTGTTAAAATATTTTTTGGTTGGTTGTGGTTGTTTCTTTCTTTCTTTCTTTCTTTTTTTTTTGTATTAGGATAACATATATTTTGTTAACAAAGGAAGCAAAGTCTTGAAATCTAATGTTTAATTTAAAATTATATAGTTCTTTTCTCTGGATTTAAGTACATACCTACTTTAATCTCTCTTCTCTCTCTTCTCTTTCCTTTCTTTGCTCCTCTCCTCCTCTCTGCTTCTCTCCTGCTTTTTGTTGTTGTTGCTTGTTTTCTCTTCTCTCTTCTCTCTTCTCTCTTCTCTTCTCTCTTCTCTTCTCTCTTCTCTTCTCTCTTTTCTCTTCTCTTTTCTCTTCTCTTTTCTCTTCTCTTTTCTTTTTTCTTTTCTCTTGTATTTTTTCT
>VXAL01000183.1:371330-394210 GCA_013399475.1 Chauna torquata | reverse complement strand
GAGGCGAAGGGGCGGGGCGGGGCGGGGCCGCGCCGCGCCGCGCCGCAACGAAGTGCAGAGCGGTGCGTGCGGTGCTGGGCGGCGGCGTGCGGTGTGGTCGGGGGGCCGCGCAGCACCGTGCAGAGCAGCGCAGGGCGATGCCGCACTGCGTGCTGCTGTGCAGCGCGGCGTAAGGCAGCACTGTGCAGCGCAGTCGACTTCAGCGCATGCAGCATGGTGCAATCCGGTTAGGTCCGTGCAGTGCATGGGGGGCTGTGCATCACATTGCTGCATGGCATTCAGTGCACTGGATTTGCTGCATCCTGTCTGTTTTCAAGCTTGCGGTGCTGTGTTGCAGCTCCCAGGCCTCCTTCCACCCCCCAAAAGGTACCAAAAGGCAGCGGATGCCTGTACACAGCTGCAACACCTGGAGGTGTAACCACCCCTCATCCTCCCTCCGAGGCACGGCCTGTAGTCCCTGCCAAGTCGCGCACCTTGAGGAGGAGTCTGCTCCAGGCCGTGCCTCTGAAATCCCTCTGCCTAGAAGCAGGGCCAGCAGTGGCAGCGGGGAGGGGTGCCGTGCTGCTCCCACCGCTGCAGCCAGCCCAGCCCCGTGCTCCAGTCCGGGGTGGGAATTGCATTTTTTGTGTGCAACATGGCCTTTTTCCTGCTTCTCAGTCCAGCGATGCTGTACAACAGAGCATCCCAGCATCGCTAGCACAAAAGCTACTGAAGAAAGATGTCTGAATACATCCTGGCAGCTGTTTGCAGCACGGGGCTCCTTTGGACTAGGGTGGAACCATTTAGCCCAGGGCTGCGTGCATGAGTCTGTCACACAGACAATACAAGAAAACAATTTTGTCTTTGAAGCTGTTTCGGCTTCTTACTACATACAGCTTCACTGTAACACAAATATATTCCAATGTAAAGCAACACTTTACTTGAAGTGTGTCCCTTTGTGTAAACAATGACTCAGCAATACAACAAGCTATTTGTAGTTACTTTTATTAAAACTAAATATATATGGCTTTGATTGGCAGTTTTAAGATTATCACTGTAAGCGTGCAGCTTGCAAAGATAAGTTCAGGTATACAAAAGTCATTATTTACTTGCTTTACAGAACTTTAAAAATTTTCATATGGTTTGAGTGTGGTAACTAAGCACGCCCCTACAGAGGACTCTGTGCAAACTGGTACTTCTACAGAAGGGTTAATGTTGCAGTACTGTCCAGAAGAAATTAGAGTCCCTCTTTACTATCTTGAAAATTCTAGAAGCAATAATTTTTTATGTGGAAGTTGGATGCACATAATGCAGAGAACTATGGAGTGTGCTCCTAAAAAACAGGTATGAATTTAGGAATTTCTACCTAGGGAATCACAAAGTACGTCATGACAGCATAAGGCAGGGGTGAAACGATGGATGCAAATTCTAAGTTCAATTTTGGATTTTTTTTCTTCATGATTCTTAGCACCTACGAAGGTCAGTAAATCCCCAAGAATGACTGAAAACTGCTGGAGAGCAAGGCTATTCCCACTGACACCGAGTGTTTTAAACAAATCTTCACAGGCAGCCACTCAGTGCTTTATGGTGAATACTAGAAGTAAGAGTGTGTGTAGATTCATCACCTACTTCAGGCCGTAGGTAAGGCAGAGCAGCTGCCCTTCCTACCAGTTCCCATCTGCCTTGCCTAGGAAGAAGTCTGGGCTGTTCTCACAGCTCTTGCCTACACCTCCACAGAACTGAATTTGAAATGTGAGTACTGAAATACTGCATTCTAAAATATTTGCTTATCCTGGCCTCATTGCACTGATAATTTGAAGACTTATTTAAATGCATGGATAGATAAACCCCTCCCGCCCCACCCTTATGGACCAATGGTTTAACCAATGGTTAAACAACCATTTAAGAAACCTAAATGTAAAGAACAATCAAGAATTGCCCTGTTACTTTCTACACATAAAAGGCATCAAAATTTTCCAGACTATTAAGAATATTCTATCTTCTGAAAGTAATAAGGTATTCTGGATATGCCTGAATGTCATTAAATATGACAAACATTTTTGGAGAATTAATGTCATCAACCACGCTGTCATACAGGTTGGTAGGATCTGCTGGGGTTTTTGGTGGTGGAGTGATTAGTCCTCCACTCCCAACACAGTATTCTCCAGTGAGGACGCGAGCCAGGTACATGTATTTTCTGCCATTCGCATCTGGTCTTGAATAAGTATCCTGAGCAGAGTAACTTGCATCAACAGCAAAGTAGGTTCCATTTCCAATGCTTGCAGCTGCTTGAAAAGACATTTTCAAATGCAGTTAGTATCCTTATTGCCATAAGAATCTCAAAAGCTCTCTTTTTTTTTATTCTGCTAAGTTATAAACTGGCTACAGTTTAACAGTACAGTTCTAGTAATAATCCTTTTTATCAGAATCAAACATGAATCCACTTAGATGTCAGGTAAATACCAACTGAGCTATCAATAGCCACGTTTTCACTGCCCTTTCCTAAGGGTAGAAGAGTTCCTCTCTCTGTTTAGCCTTGTGCAATCTACCAAATTACAAATCTTCAGAGTCTTTTCAACTTAAAATGACTATATAATGGTAACTACATTTTTCTCGTTACACTTCGCAGCAGGAAGTTAGAGGAATCGTGTTCCTTTGTCTAATACAGATTTCTTTTTTTCTGACATTGGTAGAAAGCTGTTGAAGCCAGATAGGTCCTTCCTATCTGGGTGCTCTGACCTCTGGTATTTTTACAAGGCTACCCAGCCTGACAGAAGTAGGAAAGTGTGCCTTTCCCATCGCAGATCATGGCTGAGATGGAGAGGGAGATGTCACTACTTGCAGGCAGAGAGAGGATACGAATCTAGATCTCGCTTCCCAAGTTAATCTAAGTTCCTGGCACCAAAAAGCAGGAAAGCAAAACTACATTTCCTCTGGTCGTGTTTTAAAAAGAAACGGTAGCAGCTATTTCCGTCCTGTGCACAGCCTGATTCGTTCTGCATGTGTTGGGCTTCATTTTCTCAAGAAAATATCAGTGTAAGTACCTCTAGAGGATCCAGACAGAAAAATGGCTGCTTTTGGACTCAGACCAGGCTGAAGTGCCAGTCAGATCTGAGTTAAGCTGTCCAGGTCTCTGAAGACCAAGTCAGCCCTAGGCATCTACTAGGCAGAAAGTCTAGTCTTAAGGCTTTCTAACTTGCCTAGTTTCTGCCCATGTCTTAAGGCAGAAAGTATTACAAACAAAAAGTAAGGACTTTGGAAGTAAGGTTACAGGACTGTTAAGAGCAACTGGCACCTTTCAGCCCAAGTTCCGCTTCTTTGGATCCTGTGCTTCATCTTTGAATGCTACCAGATTATAAATACTGCATGACTGTAGTAGAGGAACTGGACAAGACAATTTTTAAACTAATGCAGACAGTCTTTTTGCTAAATGTTTAATAGTTGTCCCCAGCAACTATTAAAGGGGAAGAATTAATTCCTTAATTTCAATTGATTTTATTTGCATAAAAAAAGGTAGGGGAATGGGACCTTCTGACTGCTTCGGAGGCAACAGGAGAAGTATCTGCACCTGCTTTGCTAACTGGATTTGTCTAAGATGAAAGGAGATACCAGTAGTTAGTGGTCGGTATCTCATCTGAGGATGCTGAACAATGGTTCTCGTTCCTCTCTGTAGGTAGATAATACAAAGCACTTCTCAAAAGCTGCCCAGGCTTGATTTCATCATAGGCAAGCTTTTTCTAATACCCTATAAACAGTGGGATTCATAAACAATGGATCAATCAAACAGGTTATTTCCTCTGTCCATATACATTATGCTCCAGAATTGTTTATTATTTTGTTCTCCAACTTTATTCAGTGTTCATGTCGTGCTAACAGCACTGTAACTAGCACTGCATACGCCTTTAGGAAATTAACTGCCTTGGATAATGACTCACCATTCCTTCCAGCAAAACCACGATTAAATCCATTGTAGTTGATTGTGCTCAGTGAGGATTTAGCTGTCCCATGAAACAGCAACTTCTCATTATTTTGATTTTTGTTCTTCATACACAGAGATTTTTTTTTGAGTTGGTAGGTCTGCCACAGGAAGGTATTTTGTATTCTTTTAATCTGCAAAGTTACAAAAGAGCTATATTTATACTAGTAGAGACCAATATTTATCATGACAGCAAAACATTAAAAGCATACCAAACTGAACGAATGACAGCAATTTTCACTGTGTCCTGTTAGTGTGTGGTTTGGGTTAGGGAAGTGAGTGTGTGAGCGTCCTGGGCATCAGAAGCCAAAGTAACTTACAAAAGGTTTTTGAGCTTAGTAATTTTTGGCATACATTTGTCTTGCCTAGTATACCAGGTACACTGACAACTACAGTAGCTGTGCACTGGTATTATTAGAAATAGGATGTTTTACCACCGCTAGAGGAAGTGGGACATTGATGCGAGATGCATTCTGTAGATCCTAATTATCTTTACTGATGATTTTCCCACTAAAGGGTAGGCTGTAGCGATAGCATTGTACTGAGTTTCTCTTCTCAGCATGGAAGTCAAAATTACTTCCTTTGCTTTGTAGCTTTGCAACCCATGAGAAAATCCTATATAAAAATAAATTGGTGGGAGGACAGATGTTGCTGGCTCCCTATGCCAACAATGTGAATATAGCTTAGGGAGAAACTGTGTATCTGCATCCAAGTATCATCTTAGAGGCATTGCTGCAAGAGCTTTCAGTTTTCAGTGGAAAGAGACTTCATGTCATTACCTGATTTTTTTTCCATTGTACACTAATATTTTGCTCTATTCATATTTTAGTGACCACACTTACTGGAGAAAAATTTTCAAACAAATGTTCTCGCTCTTAACTTTGTTGTATTTTCTCATATTTATTGACCCTCCTGATTCTAAATAATTCCATCTTCTCCCTGACAATTAAGTCGCTGTACACTGTTTTGCAGACTTTTCAATAAAAAGGATCAAATCATGACACTTTAGTTACAACCTGCACCCTAGCCTGAAAGGCTCTGTCTGGGACCAACAGGGAAGAAGTCTATTCCCCCACTAGTAAAACAGTAAAAAGCTTTATGACCTGCCTGCAAGGACAGGGCTGCAGAGAGCTATAGAGCTATCTGGGCAGCAGGTTCTCCCACTAGGGAGTGGGCCTGAAGACTGACCACTCTGTACCACCAAATATTTCTCCGTTTCCCAAAACCTCCCACAGGACAGATTCCCACCCTACAGACTGACAGGCAGGTCTTCTGCATTCAGTGGTTAAATCTTGTCAACTTTAGGCAATGCAATGAACTGCAGAAGAGGAGGCAGAGTTTTATCCAATGCATAGCTGAAAGACAGCAATCTTTTTATCTCTTAAATCAGATTCCTTATATATAAGAGAATTTTTTCCTTTTAATTGTGAATGTGTTTGTTCGTACTTCTATTTCATTATAGAATTTCCTAATTGGATGTACGACATTAACTAGTGAATAAGACACTAGTTGAACAGAGAGCCTGAAGACTGATGGTCGTTCGTTTTGCATTACTAGGAAGGCAGAAATGCCAGTGCAACTCTTAGGAACTTTGATTTATATCCATGCTGTACAGTGTTGGGGTGACTGACGTGGAAGCTGTGTTAGGTTGCAGACACTTTACAAACAGACATTTAGAAAGTATATTAATGTTTTCAGCCCAAGACTTCACTTTTTTTCCCCATAGGATTTCACCTTCTCTATGACAAGGCTGTGACAGGTTTTCTGAAACCTGTTCTGAACTTCCAGATATTCCTGACACGATGGCTGGAGGGTCACCAGTTTGACCCGTTCATCTTGCATGTCTTCCCACTTCGCAGGGAGCTCTATTGACTGCATATCTGCAAAACAGGACTTGTATTATTATCACAGATATCTAGCTCAGTTTTGTAGGCATCTTACAAACTGACTACATACAGGGGGCTGAGAGGGCAGTACCTTAAGCAATACTTTATGCCAAAAATGTTCTCTCTCTTCAGTATATCACTGGTTTTGCTAAGACTTTACATTTTCTCTAGTCTAATTATCCCCATACCAATACTTAACTAAAATGAATTTAAGAACCACAGAAGAATTCTACTCATTCTTTATGCACCACTTCCTTTGTCAGACGTAAGCACGAAAACTATGCTCGCTAGTCACATACATATGGATAATTTTTGTGTTTATAATAGAAGTTCTGATTTTGGTCGTACCTACTGCTAATTATGAAACTAGAACTGCTGGCTATGGCATGCCTAGCAAAATAAATAAATAGCTATGGACTAGCTTACTTCTTTGGAATATCTAAGTTTGTAATTATTGGAATTGTCATTCAATAATCACTATTAAAGGTTTCTTATAACAAAGCTGTAACTTACCCTCATTCTTTGGCACACGTTGAATGTTTATAGGTTTTCCTTGGTCATTATTAGCCTGTAGAGTATTCAGATCCACCTGGTAGTTCTTCCTGTTAATTTTGACTGTAATATCTGTTTTTTTAGCTATTTTGGCATCCTCCAGCTGCATATTTGTCAGTTTATCAAAAGCAACAAAGCTATCATCAGTTCTTTGATACCTCCATTCTACTAGGTTATAAACAAGTTCTGCCTTGAATTGTTCTTCTTGAGAATCCTTTACTTTTTGGATCATTTTTTGAACTTCCACAGAAACAAACCAGACATCCCTGCTAATACCAGAAATATTAATGCAAGGGGGAGAATGGTTCTTTTCAAGCTGAATGGTAACATGTTTTCTTCTCTGGAGATCTGCCAAAGTCTTAATTTGTCTCTCATCAAAACTTTCGATTAGCTCATCAAAAATACTGTTTTCAAACTGTTCCTTTAAAATTAAATCTATTATCCAGGACTCAGCTGCATCCACATTTTTTTGGCTTTCTCCACAAATTTGAAATGTAACTATATCAACTTTCTTCTCCAAAACCAAGGGCTTTTTCTTCCCAATGGATTGGTTTTTGCCCCAAAAAAATGCTGTAAGGAAACATATGTTAATTATTAGCTTTATTTAAAAGATCTTTAGTTTTGTGAGCCCAGGCACACAGAAACTCCACCTACTTACATTTTAACATAGACATCAATGATTCTGGTGCGGATGAATTTGAATCTTCTCTTTTCTTCATGCTTTCATAAAAGTCTCTTAGCATATTTGTCTGGAAGATGACTATTTTAATTTTTTTTAAATACTGTACCGATCTTTTGCTTGCAAATTCCACTATAGCATCCAACATGTCATCAGCTACCTTTGCTGGACTCTGTCCTGCCTGACCTAAACAAAAATAAAACACACTTATCAGGCAGAGGGCAATACTTAAATCGAGGCAGCATCCGGAAAGCAGAGACCACATCCCCAGCTCATACAGGTTAGTGTCACTCTCTGCTCCCCTGTTGTGCTTTCTGACCGAAGCCCAGTGCCTAACCTCAGCATTACACCTACGCCTGTGAGCTGCAAGAGTTGACACCCTTCACAGACCTGGGAAGCCCTTCTGGGACTCTCCCTGAGTTTACTTTGAGGATCCAGTGAGCATTTCAGCCGTAGTATCCCCCTGATATTTCTAAACCCCACACCTCCTTCATCACTGACTGTGTCCACATCTTTAAACTGGGTACCAAGGCCAAACCCTATCAAATTCAGTGGAGGATATTGGCACAAGCCTGCAATGTATTTCAACATATAAATGGGAACACAAAGCTCAAAATATTCCCTCTCATTCCCATACAACAAACCTGAAATGCAACTTAAAGCTTATCCTGAAATGTTGCTGGGACCCTTGCAAATTTCAGCCACAATATCCCCTGGAGAGCCATTGTGGCACCAGCATGCAAATGACGCTGGGAGGCCAGGGGACCTGCCATAACTATCGCTGTGGAGTCCAAACACTGACCCACATGCCAAGCTCCTAATCTGGAACACTGAGCAAGGAACAACTCAAAATTTCTTTGTCCAGTCAAGGGGAACTTTGGACTGAGAAGGACACTCTGCTGTCTTCAAGGCCTGCTTCCAAAACTAACCAAATAAGCTAGCCTGCCTCTAGCCCTCTGCTGGAGAAGGTAGGCTGAAACAGAACCCATAGGTATTCTGTACCCAGCGCACCGTTTCTGTAGTCAGCCAGGCAGGGTTTTGGTCTCAGAACAACTCCAGCTCTCTTCACACACAAGCCCCAACCCCAGTCCTTCTGTGGGGCTGAAATCCCACAGCAAGCTCTATGGGAAGTTCAAAGGTGCAGGGTGGCCAGCTGAGATACACAGTCTGTTTCAGGGGCAGAATGTCTTTTCTGGAGCAATATCTTTGCTTTACATGTTCCTGCTTTTAAAAAAACAGCATTTTTAAAATGTGCTGGTAAAGTTTGAACTGACCACAATGAACTTTCACAAATAACAGTTTACACAGCTTCTCATACAAGTCTACTGTAATCCATATCAGAGGTGTTAATTTTGTCCCAGTTTCTGAAATACCCCCCATCGCAGCCCTAATTGCTTTCCCAAGAAAACACAAACCTGTTCCAATTGCTGGGAAGGCAACAGATTTGTACATCCTTAGCTCGCACTCATGAAGCACTTTGGAGACCTGACTCTTCACATTGTTATTGTGAATCAAGTGGATGATTCTACTGCATGACAGTTTGCCACCCTGTGTAGTAATAAAACCACTTTGAGGTTGTCCAGCTGGAAGAGAGAAGATAAAAAAGGAGACAACAGTTGTCTTATCAGAAAATAGCCACTTTGAAATGTTTATATTGATGCTACTGTACACTGGAGTGATAAATACTAGAAGAGGAGTGGAAGAAGTAGAAAGAAATCCACTGTGTGCTATATTTTCCTGGTTTTAGTTGATTCAAGTTTTCTCTGTAAATATTCCAATTTGAGAATTTCTTGAGACAGCAATTCAAGTGATCGTGTGTTTTCTGTTTGAATGTAATTTCCTGGGATCTTAAGTACAACTTAACAATTTATGTTCAATTTAAATACAGCTCACTTATTTAAAAGCATAACAATGGAATATGCACAGTTCATTTATACATGAAATCATTTCTTGTGTCACTTATTGTGTGAAAGCTCAAACTGTTATTCTGCAGAAGAGCTGAATATTTAAAATAATATCATTAAGATATTGACCAACTTATCTAAGAACAGTGGTATGGAATCTTTTTAAAGACTTTTTTTTTTTGGAGCAATATTGTTTGGCTATAAACACCTCAACACGGAGTCATATTGTGAGGATGAATGGACTCATGAACACAGTTACATACCACTTCACAGGTCACAAAGGTAATGACTGATTGTAAGATGTTCTGCATATACTGAGATCAGGCTGATGAACAGGGAGAGTCTGCAGAGTCAAAGGTGGGGAAAAATATCCAAGAAACTCCATCTTGAAAGTTATCTTCTGGACTCACAGCAGGAACATTTTGTTTTTTGCAAGAAGAACATGGTTTTGCAACCATTATTTCAATTAAAAGTAACCGTGCATTGGTGAATATAAAACCAGATTTGCTATTAGCTCTTAAAAAACAAGTCCTGCACCTGCTTGTCAATGGGACTGTTTCTGTTGTTAAGTCAGGAACATGCTGGAGTAATTTCAGGGGCCAAAACCTTAACATTATGTTATTTTCCAAGCATTTATTAGCATCAGAAAACCGTATCCAACTTCTGTTCAGTTATGAAAATAACAATTCTCAAAGCATGAGTTAGAGCAACAGGGCTTTCCAAAATTCCTAAAAGTGAGAGCTTTTTTTTTTTTTTTAATTTAAAGATAAAATAATTATGCTATCAAAATAGAGAATTAAAACAACAACATTGAATCTTTGGAAAGAAGAAACAAAATTCTAATTTAAAAAATTGTATGTGTTAACATACCGTATAGAGCACATTCTTCTTCTACCTGGGAACCAGCAGCATCCATAATTGCTCTGAAAACCCCTTCAATTATACAAGAAAAAGCATACACATTCATTAAGTCAACTGAGCTATTTCTACTCAAAACTCTAGCCAAATTCTGTACTCTGTGAACACCCCCAAATTCTCATGGTGCAAGATCCAGCAAAACCTTGCCAGTTCCTCTAAGTGCCCTCTATGACACACTGTACTGGCTGCAAAGAGAACACTGCCTTCATTATTGATTAGAAATCATTAAGAATGATTCCCATTTCATTGTTCCGCCAGACAATAGTATGCCCTTCACCAAACTCTTCAATTGCTTTGAATTACATCATTTGGTGTCCTTCATTCTTACAAGTCATAATGTCACCAAAGAATCTTCTGTTTCTTACAAGTCAATTTACTTAATCAGAGCTTTGGCTTATAATGAAATATATGAGGACAAGAGCAATTTTACAGAATTATATCTGATCTCAAGAATCCCTTTTTTTTTAAGCAGTTTTAGTTTTAAACTAGAAAAATCTCCTCAGACTTCTTCTGAGTAGTTTAGAAACTACATGGAATATTCAGAATACGTGATAAAACAGTTTAAGATTTCCTAACAAATCACCACTTTCTATTTCTCATCTGAAAAATACTTCATAAAAGTTTCATGTATGGACAATTCTTTCCCCTCCCCACTCCTAAAAGCTACCACAAATTTACCCACTAAAGAACTACATATTCAGTGTAATACCTGATGTGGCATTAAATGTTGGATTTGATATATTTACAATAACCTCTGTCTCTTCCTTGGTAATATCTCCACTAATTACTTGGAGCGTAATGGGACCAATCTGCATTTCATAAATTCCCAATTCTTCAGTTGAAACAGGCCTAATGAAACCTGCAAGGAAAAGAAAACTATCTTAACACACTTCAATTCTAGTTTGGGGTACTGTTCTCTTCCATTGATGGAAGCTTTAACTTATCATTTTGAGGAGTTAACTGTAGACCAACCAGCTTGATAGCATCTAAAGAGTCTCTGCCTACTTCTCTGTACACCATTTCTGAAAGCAGGAAGGTACAGTATTCTCTCTATTTAAATACTGTGAAAGTGAAACCAGTTCAATTCCTGTAAGTTCGTACAATATCAGTTCAGAAAGGACAGTTGGGGTTATCTGATCAGACCAGCTCTGTAAGAGACTTTCCTGTATGAACTCTTAAATGACATAGAGCATCCAATTTAAGCATTATCAGTAATGGAAATCCCACCACACCACTTTACTAAGTTATTTCATCTTTACCCTCACAGACAGAATACAGTTCCTTACTTCTAGTCTGAAATTATCCAATTCATATTTTATCTGCACACTCTTAATACTATCTCACTGCTACTCACAGTAATTGAGAAAAAAGAGCTATATATTTTTATGAATAATTGTCTGGTGTTGATGCAGTTCACTCCTATGTTTCTGCTACTGTGTCACGTGACTGTCAATTAATGAATGGAAAGGAAATCATCAATTCTGTATTACTTCTATATGGGAGAGAGTAAAGGTATAGAAATACATGTTATTTATGGCTTACTTGGCAATGTGATGCTAAGTTCTTATACCCTTTGAGTTGGAATACTAATGGTTCTCCTACCAGGCTATCCTCTTCCATGTAATAAGACTGGTCTTGCTAACAGACGAGCATGTCCTCAACAAAAAAAATTCCTCTTCAAGATTTTTACGAATGGAATTTAGGAATGCCGGTCCATTAGGAGGAAAAACACGCTGGTTTTTGTTTGTTTGTTTGGATGATATTTTGTCTGTTTCCTGCTATGTATAAAAACACTTTGCAGTATTTACATTCTCCCCAGTGCCCCACCTCCTGTCCCTACAAAACTTACTTAGCTGTGGTGCTGTGTCACGGCAATTCCCAGTTACCCTCTGTTCTAGTTCACTGGTAAAAGCCTAGGAAGAGAAGAAAGATACCAAAGATAGTATTTCAGAGTTTATATACCAAATATTTCTATAATTAAAATTAACAGTCATGTAGCTCTTGCTGAGCCATCTGATGCATTTTACAGTAGCATTTAGGAATCATTAGTAATAGTGGAAGCCTCAGTGTGGACAGTGTGATAACAGATACTGTCTTTGCATTGCCAGAACGGGCAATTGCGCTGTGAAAAGATGAGTGAACATCTACAGGTGTTTACAGTGCCAATGGCTAGGCAAATTTTGTCTGCAGCTTGTGCTTGCTGAGAGTTTACATTTTAGAGATGCTGAATGAGACACTGGAGAGACATCCTCCTTTCACTGGCCCAAAGTAGTAAAAAAAAGTGCTAATTTACTACCTTAAGAAAGCAATATATAACTAAAATATATTAAGGTTTGACTAGAACAGTATGTAACATAGATGGCTTTGCCCTGAGAAGCACTACCTGAATGTTATCTGTATCATTTGGATGCAAGAGAAAATGAACTTCCTGGAGAGTCTTCCGAGTGTGACTGCTACTGAACTTGAATACCTCATCAAACATTAACTTAGCAACAATGGTTTTAGGAAATCCAAATCCTCCAGTTCCAATAGCTGGGAAAGTGATTGAATTCAGTCCAAATTCTTCAGTTTTCCTCAAGCAGTAATTGACTATGTTTTCTAGGGTCTGTAAAACACAGCAAAGATCAATTTTTTTTTTTTTTAGAAAGGAAACTTGCATCATGTTTTATTAGCTTCATAGAGACGATACTGGTATAAGAAAAAGCGGTTAGTGCAACAAGGCATCCTTAAGGTCACTGAAACAGAAGTAAATGGAGTCAGTTTCCTAAATTATCTATTTTAAATGCTGAAACTTCAGGATGGGGTCCCAAATGAATCTGTTTTCAAAATCAAAGATTTTAAAAAGAATTAAAAAGTACCTTCAGGGCCTGTCCTTTTCCTCTGTCCCACCCAGGAAGTACAGCATGAAGCACGAACTTGCAAGCCAGAGTGCATCCACCAGTGCAGAGTACATTCCCTTGACCAGCTATCTGTCCTTGTTTTTCCTTGTCAAACTCTGACTGGAGCGCTGGCCCAGCCTTTTCCAGCAAGGCTTTGCAAAGAGGCCCCACGCCAAACTGCAAATCTGTGCCAACGCTGTTGACAATAACATCCGTCTGCAATAAAAATACAACAATATTTATAGCCAGACTTCAAGTTAAGTATGCATTGAGATGAATAGGACATCAACACACTGCATGAAGACAGGATGCCAATGGAGAAATAACCTGGTTTGCAGCACAGCTTCTGCATACAGAATATCCCTGGACTTGCAGGAAACCTGCGGTAGCGCTGGATCTACTGTGAGTACCAACAACCAGGTATCCTGTGTGAGCAGGTCATCCATTCCCAGTAAATGCAGAGCCATCAAACCCTAAGTGGAGGTTAGGCTGTAACTCACCTCACCTTGAGCAGACGTCTGAGTCTGGGCCTGTGAAACAAACCCAACCCCTGAGTCTGCCTTATCCCCTCTCCCCAGACGCAAGCCTTTTCTACATTTCCTTGTGATGAACTGCTGCTGTATTGCTCCTTCTTCTCCAGCATCATCACAAGACACAAAATGCATGCCTTGTATAAAGCATATGTAATGTATAAAGTTTAATGTACCTTTCCTGCCTTTCACTGAAGTGGGATTGTATACTCCTGATCAGAAAAGCAGCATCCTACACACCAAAACAAGGAGAAGGAAGGTTGCTGTGTTTTCACGAAGTAAAATGGCCAGATCTCTAAAGTCTGTTGTTTGCTTTGCAGTTCTGCTGGAGGTGTTTTACAAGTTACTTACAAGGTGTTTACAAGTTATTTATAATATGTGCCACATTGAGCTTTTTTACATCTAATATTGCTCTTTTAATTGGAACAGGCTTTCACAGACACTAAAATGACAGGGGAAGCAACTAATATTGGGAAAAAAAAAGTCTAGACTTTGGCAAAATAAGCTAAGTGTGCACTTTTCTATGGGATTGCTTTTCTGATTTCCCTTAATATCTAGCCTAGGTAGCTACAGATCACATGAATACTTTTAGAAAGTACTTTGGTACTTCTGCAATCTGTTTTACATGTTGACCCTTGATCTGGAGAATAAATAAAACTCAGCTCAGAACTAAACATCCTGAATTTCATGGCTGTCCACTAGAAATGGCTCCAGAACGACAGATCCCAGTCTGAAATCTATCCATTCTGCCATCTTGCTTCCTGGTTTAGCTAGCACATGGTCTCTGTTTCTTTACATAGCAATTGCCTTGTAAAACAATATAACCTAATGTCCTTCCTGTTCTCCTTCCCATTTCAAGAAAATCTTCACATGACATTAGAGAAGTGGAAAATTAAAAAGACCTACCGTGGCATCCTTAATGTTTTTCTTCTCCACTCTGATGTGCAGTCCTTCATTTGTTGTAACCATCTGCTCCTCGTCTCTAGCCACCTGAAGATCCTCTTTTCTCTTCTCCTTCTGGCCTTCCCTCTGCATATGACTTGTAGAACTTGGCAGCAGTAGAATTGAGGAGGATAGCTTAGCTGTAAATACTTTTTTTACAGTCTCACTCAGAACCTGAACTGCTTCTTCTGCAACATCCACAAGATGAACCTCCTTCAAGCTGCTTTCCCCCCTGAATTCTTCCAAGGTTTCTTTGATGGATGATACAATTGAATTTGCACACCTCTGCAGCGGGAAGCCAAAAATCCCGCCACTTACAGAAGGGAAAGCTATAGAACGATGATTGTACGTTTCAGCTAGTTGCAGGCTGTTTTTAATTGTCTTTCTTAGCAACCACACACACTTTTCTGCTTCATCATTCCTCCACCTGGGCCCAACAGCATGAATGACATGTTTGCAGGGGAGTTTCCCAGCACCGGTGATAACCGCGCACCCAGGCTGCAAACGCCCATTCTTCCTCACCAGCTTGTCACACTCCATTTGCAGCTCTGGACCAGCTGCTTGTAGCAGTGCCTCAGCAAGGCCACCAATGTGCTTTAAGTCTTCATTTGATGCATTTACCACAACATCAACCGGGTAATTGCACAAGTTACCTTTATACACTGCTATTTCAACTCCATCTTGTAGGGTTTGCTTGTAGCGGAGCTCTCTCTCCTCTTTATCACCAACTTTTTCACCCTTTTGTTGTTCTTCTTTTCCTTTCAGCCTAATCAAACAGTTAAATTTCTGCTTTGCCTCGAAAATAAATGAATCTTTCCTCTCAGTGAAGAACTCTTTGGCTCCTGGTTTATCAATTGGCACATCTTTCCAATAAAGGGACGAGAGAATTTTTTCAAATACGGTGACTGCTTTTGGCACTTCTGCTCTTGGTCCTCTCAGGGAAATACATAGTGTCTCAGTGTAAAAGTGTACTGTCACACCTTTCTTCCTCCATTCTTGATAAACACTAGATTTTTCCTTCTCTACAAACTGCAGTACTGCCACCGAATCAGCTGGGATTACTTTTTCCACGTGCGTGTTTCTATCTATAAAATCATAAAGATTCTGATAGACTTCTTCTACAGCTTTAGAAAAGCCAGTAATAATCACTCTATTTTCTTTTCCAACAGGTTCATCAATGACTACAGTTTCCTGCGAAGAATTGTATTTCTTACGCAAGAAGACAAGATGACGACTCCACTCTTTCTTTTTAATGACTGTGCAGTCCTCCACATCAATGCCTTTATATGCTAAGCCTGTCTTTATTTGCTTTTCTGCTTCTAAAAGATCTTTAGGAGCATCTCCAAATAGCACCACAGTATCATCCTCAAGCTCGTAAAAAGCATTAATTTTTTTCGCAGTAAATAATGTCTCTGACATTGTGTTATTATTTACACGCAGTAGATACAGGAAAATGTAGCGGTCAACATTAACTGATGTACGTGGCATATTCAGTACCCTTTCCAGTAAGTCAGCTTTGATTTTATATACTTCCGCAGGTAATCCACACAACTGAACAGTTTTTTTTGTGTCATCATAAAAGATCTTTAAGCACGAATACTCTTTGTGAATATTCTCTTCTAGCCCAGCATTGCGCAAAACTGCATACTTCCCTGGGATCACTGACAAAGAAATTTCTATACTTTGTTTTTCCCTTTCACTTTCCTTCATGGCTTTTTCCATGCATTCTCTCACTTCTTTCTCTGCACTGTCCACTGCTGCTCTGTTGCCTGCTATCACCACCGTCTCCTCAGAAATATCAGTTATGATCAAAGCAACATCTTTCATCAATCTGTTTTTCACATCTTTCCAGTCCACTGAATTTACTTTACACTTTATAGCTATGTAACGTGACATAATACGTGAGAATTCAGTGGAAGCATCTTGCTTCCATGTCTTAATCAACTTCTTCATTAGCTTCTTCTGCTCAGAGATGGATGATGATGGACACAACATAATTTCTGGGTGTGCACAATCTGTCTGTGGCCATTTTAGATAACAATGGCAAACTGCCATTTCCTGGTTTATGTCTTGTATCAGTCTATCTTGCCTTTGTAAAAACTTCCAGACATAGGGATCTAGTGGCACCGCAACAGGGTCTGGCATCTTGATGACTGGTCTTTCTTCTCCATATAGAGCTGTTCCCAGGGAGTGGTAATATGGATGCACAGAAATTGGTGTCTGTTCAAGTAAATGCTGCTTTTCCAAGACAGTGTTTAGATCTAAAAGTTAAATAAAATAACTTGTGGGGTTTTTTTGTTTTTGTTTTTGTTTTTTTGCATTTGAAGGAGCTGTTTTTACATCTTTCCAATTTCCCAACCACTCTGTAGGGGACAAGATAAGAGGCGTGGCTCCAAGTAGTTTAGTAAATATGCTTATGCCTTTATTTTCCTGTACAGCTCTGCCTTGCTTTCATTTCCTAAGGAAATCCCAGAATAGAGCAGGGCCAAATCAAGTTATTACCATGAAAGGTACCTTACTCTCAACCTAAAATAAAACTCATCGTCCCAGTACTTTTTTTTTTTTTTGCCATTTCAGTTGGAATGGACAAAGGAAAGAAATTATAAGGTTGACAGGGACTTATAAACACATTACCATCAGCCAAATTATGTATTAACTTAACATACAAAATATTCATAAGCAAATACAGAATATCAGAAGAAAAGCAACCACCTGGCATTTAATTAGTAGTAAAGGAATTTACTAAGCCAGGAGTCTCCCTACACATGGGTATTTACCAGAGCTTGTGCTAACACCAAATCAGGATGGTGATTCCACACAAGGAGTAGTAACAAGAATGTTATTTAGATCTTGTCCTTCCCGGCTAATGAAGAAATTTGACCTTAATTAGTTTCTGAAAGTTAACTGTGAAAGCCCAAGTCATTAATAGATCCTGCTTCGTCTACTACCTAGTACAATTAATGTTGTATCGCAGATAAAAACTTCTGTAAATGGGGAAAAACTATCAGTGGGAACAACCCATGCACAAAGCAGACATTGAAGTGAACTCTAGGTAACACAAAAACCAGATTCTGAAACCTTAGGCATGCAGCACTATTTCTAAACCCTGAGATCAGAATTTAATGCTCAGTCAGAGACCCCCCAGGACAAGCTCAGAAAGATGCTCAAACTAGTGGCCAGGATTATAGCAGAAGCTGCAAATCACCTCTCAAAAAGGCACAGGACTTCCCAGGGACAGGATGGTGTATGCTGGCTTTAGAAACAGCAAGCCAGGCTTCTCCTAATGCACAAATTTTGGTAATTTTCTTTCAGGTCCTCTGCCTGAGAGCACTTTGCTCAGCTCAGGTAAGGGACAGAGACAGCATTACCTTTGTGATCACAGAAAGTAACGATAGCTGAGTTCTCCTCAGGGAAGAGCTGGATGTCTGACACGGGCCTGCCTCCGTTTCGTGCACTCTCGAAATAAACTGTCAAATAGTCTATGGAAATGTTATCTGGTATGTTTTCAGCCTTGATGCTGCAGGTCACTTCAAGAAGCCTAACAGTCATATTAAACTTTTTAACTCTTTTGTTTTGTGCACATTTGTTGACAAATTCTTGAGTATCTGTAGACAGAAAAGCAGTATTAACTGAACATGTTTTCCTGCATCATTATCAGTCCCAGCTATCACTTCTGGCATAGGAATGAGCTGAGTCTACTTCTCCCTGTATTTGGAGCAAAACTATCTTTGGTGCCAAATAACTCTGTGCTGTAATAAAAAAAGGGGAAACGGACACAGCCATGCTACTTTCTGCTATTCATTACTACTATGTCTCTGGTCCCCTCTTATTCATCTCTTATATATACTAAGCACTTCTCACTGTTTCACTGTCTTCTGGAATTGAGACTTTACATACTTCAATAATTTACAGAATCTGTCTCCATACTCAATCTGCTTCTAACTCTCCACCTATCCCAAAATAAGACAGAAACAGTGAAACATTCTCTTCTAGTTTCAATTTATGAAGTTGTCATGATTTTCTTTTTCCATTGCAACATTTGGAGCACAGACATTTTCATGGAGCTGCATATAAAACTTTCACCTTCCTTGAGACTACAGCCCAGGTACTTTTTTGAAAATGTTTCAATCTCTAACAGGAGAGGAATCAAGCTCTGAAAGCTACTATTCATACATACATACGGAAATAGTTGATAGAGTTCATCCTGTCTTACCAATACTTTTTAGAAAAGTAGCTACAGCGACATTCAATTCAGGTATCATTTCCACAATGAACTCATCATCTGCAGCTAAGCCGCTGATGTTCTCCAACAGCATACATATGC
This sequence comes from Chauna torquata, assembly GCA_013399475.1. Taxonomy (NCBI): domain Eukaryota; kingdom Metazoa; phylum Chordata; class Aves; order Anseriformes; family Anhimidae; genus Chauna; species Chauna torquata. The sequence goes on along the minus strand of VXAL01000183.1, from coordinate 375,641 downwards.
ATTTTGCACTGCATCCTTGTACGTTTTCAAGCACCACCGAAGGCGATGTCTCTGCAGGCTTTCCTGTAGTGTTCTCCACAGAGCAAGATATCTTCTGGAGGTCACTGTTTGGAAGAAAACTCTCCATTTTCTGCAAGGCTTCTCCTGCATCTTTTTAAACAGAAACAGAAATAAGCCATATTACATATTGGTACACATTTCCTGGAACAAATATATTTTATTTTCACTTTCTCTTCTTCTCAGGAAGAGAGATTGTCTAACCGGACGTACTGCAGGGCACCCTGGGATACTTTGGGATCTAAAATAGCCCAGACATGATGTTCCAACCATAAATGGAGGCAGAGGTCAAGGTTGCTGTTGAAAGACATCTGAGTGAACAGGTTTTAACAGGGAGGCATGAACAGCAAGGTGGATCTGGAAAGCACGCAGAAGCTGTAAACCAAACATAACCAGACCAACCCAGGCCACAGTTTTATATGGGCCAGGTAATGGCAGTTCAACTCAGAAAAAGGATGCATGAAATGAACATCTTCACCAGGCAAGCAAACATAGTCCCCAACAGCAAAGGCCGCCCCTGGCTGCTGACATCTGTGTAGTGCTTGTGAGCAACCTTTGCTTTTTCCATCTGCTCTCAAAGAAACACAAGTCTACGCTGCAGCTGCTCATGGGAGTCCTTGGGAAAACCCTGGAGAGCCACTGCAGTAGCTGGGTGGTCACAGAAAAGAAAACCACACTGCACGTAAAAAGAGGTCCACTGCGTGGAAGAGGGGACACTGCTGGTACAGGCAAATTCCGCCAACTGCAGCAGAGAGACCCAGTCCTCCTGGTGGTAACTGATATAACAATGGAGACGCTGCACAGTCTGAGGGGCTGCGGGCAGCCTCCTTAGTGGAGCAAAAATAGCCATGAGTAAATGAATCCATTGCCACAAGCACCACTGCATGCCTCCAGGATGGAGACAAGTCCACAATAAAATCCAAAATAATTTGCCACGGCCACTCAGGCATTGGTGAGGGTTGTAAGAGACCCTGCAGGCTCTGCATTGGTCTCTTGGCCCAGGTGCAGATACAAGCCCCAGCATAGCTCGGCACGTCCACATGCACCAGAGGCCACCAGCAGCTCTGTGTGACTCGATGCAAAGCCTTCTGGTGACTGCCATGCCCTGCTGTCAGCACAGCAGGACAGCACTGCAGGACCTGCGGGCTCAGCAGGCTGGCGGGGACGTACAGCTGCTCATCACGGTACACCCAACCATCCTTCTCCTGCAGGTCCTCAGAAGTATCCCCTGCCCCAGCCTGCATGGCCAAAGGATCACCAGCCACCATCTGATGCACAGAAATGAAAAAGGCATCAGCTGGTGCAGCCACAACAAAATTTTGCCGAGAGAAAAAATGACGGGGACAGATCCACCTCAGCAGCTCTTTCTGGGGCTGCTTGATGCAACGAGGCATGCACCCAGCTGTTCTGCTTGCCCAGGCTATAGGCAACAGCAGATGGGAACTGAGGGAGAAACGTTGCCCCAGGAGCCAACAGGGGGCAGAGAGGCTCTTCAGCTTCCTGACACACTCCAGATTTTGATGGTCTGTCAGAACCAAAGAGGTCACACCAGGACCCACCAGAAGATGCCTCTGCCCAGCAACCATCTCCGAGGTCGCCAACAGCTCTACATCCCCGACACGGCAATCCCCCCCTGCAGCCATCAGCTGGCAGGAGAGACGGATGAAACCATCCACCCGAGCGACCACACTGAGAAGTACCGCCCCAATGGCATGCTCAGAAGCACCCTCCTCCGACACCAACGGACGCTGACAGACCAGGCAGGACACAGCCCCCCAACACCTGCAAGGTGGCCAGGAAATGCTCAAGGTGGCCATCCTTGCAAACAGATGCAGCTTTCCTCTCACCGCCCCGACAAAAACGGGTTGCCTTGCTTTTGCTCAAAAACATCCAACAATCCCTAAACCCCAGGGCAGTGCCCGACAGACGGCTGCGGGGGCTGACCGGAGAGTCTCCTGCGTCCACCAGAGCCCCACACAGCCGCCGCGGGCCTGCTGAGGCCCCAGTACTCCTGTCCCTCAGAGCCACCCCTACAGCCGCTCCCTCGCCTCACCCAGCGCCGGTCCCGTCCCTGCAGCGTCCTCTGCCCCCGCACCCGCTGGGGGGGCAGACATCTTCGCCCCGTGGTCCCAGCAGGGGTCCCTGGTGCTGGTGGTGGGAGCAGGCCCTAGGGAAGAGAGAGAAATACAGGGTGAAGGGGCTGGAGCCAGCAGCTGCGCCAGGAGGCTGCACTCTGCCAGCCGGCCGGTTTTATTAGCGATCCTGACGTACAGCAACAACTGATATCGAAGCCATAACATTTACAGAGGATAGTCTCCTTCAAATGCTTAGCGGCATAACCCTGACAAGATGAAAACAAAAGCCACAGCTGCAAAAGCCACAGCTCTATGCAGACTACTGCAATTTTACTCATCTCCAGATCGCTGACAGGAATCATCTATGCCACCATGCCCTGTGAAGAAAGTGCGAAAAAGCCAAAAATGAAAGCTAGGTTGATGCAAGGAAGGAATTAAAAGCAGCATCTGGAGATTTTTGTAACACTCAGACTGACTTTAGTGGTCCTCTCTGATATAACTAAAAAAATAGTAGATGTCAACTTTGGCATTGAAAAGAGGAGAAACATACAAAGCAGCATTGAACAAGATTTCTGCAGGAAGGAAAACGTACGAGTGTAAGCACTGACAAACTTCCCAATGAACTGGTCTTTCCTGGCAGCCAAGTATTTACTTTTCACTAATGCAGGTGTACTTTGATGTGCAGTACTGTTTTCTAGACTGCTTTTTGAGTCACAAAACTTGCTAGAATATTGCTGGAAGAGGATCTAGCTAAGCTCACTGAGGTACTGGTGAGATGTGCCACTTTACAAAGTCTCCTAACTTCAGGGACTGCAAAGACATCAGGCCTGGGATTAAGACCTTCCATAGAGGTGCTTATACGTATATCTCATTTTAGAGCAGTTATGCAGGATACAAGAAATAAATCCCTCTCTGGAGATGCTCCTCTGATAAAAACTGCTATTTTAGAAGCTAAAACCAGACACACGGTCTAAGTCTGGCAAGGTGAACTCCATCCTTGGTGAACATGCCTGGCTGGTTATGTTTCCCTGTATCACCTGAGCCAGGTTGCCAAGCTCAGAGAGAACATTTCAGCACAACTCCCCACAGAATGGGAGGTCTGTGTGAAGAAAAGCACCGTTCTTGTTTTACGAAGAATCACCACCCAGAGTGATGGATAACATTTTACCTTTTCTTTGAAGGTTGTTCATGGCATCCAGAGCCTAAAATAAAATTAAAGCAAATAATCAATAACTGATTTGACGCTCTTATCATTGTTTCAAAGCTCTGGATTACAATGTTTATTCACCTTTGTAGGAAATAATTTTTCCTCAAATGCTTCCTCTTCAGCAGCTGCTGCTGTCTCAAGTTCTGTGACAATCAACTTCAATTTTCCTTTTTTTCCCAAATCCAGCTCATGAGTCTGTCTTTCAAGAACTCGTTGCTTCACTAAGGAAAACCAAAGAAAACAGTGACAATCCGAATAGAAAAACAACTTTAAACTTTATACTTTAAATCATGTGGCACTTTTCTACCATTACATTAGGACACATATATTGCCCCATGAAATAAAAGAGCTTTAAACTCATGACACTAACATGGCATGCAGGAGGCTTTCCTCCTGAACAGAAAAGGAAGAACAATGGAGTATATTACTGCAACGGAACACTGGAGACGTGAAGCTCAGCCCTGCCTGCCCCGCTCCATCACACGTTTCCCAGCCCGTGTGAGGGCTGCAGCCCCGCAGCGGCACAGGAGTCCCAGGACCAGCCCCATGCCTCGCACACCCTCTTCCAGCCAGCGTCCACACAGCATGGGGCTGTATTCCCTCAACTTACCAGCTGGGGAGAGCCAGCAACTTGGAAGCATGATAAGACAAAATAAATTTATGCACATATATGTATAAACATGTATAGTTACATATTTAACATAACTGCAACTGAATGCTTTCCACCCTGCTGCATGTTTATATGCTTTATATTTCTTATATATATCTGTAATTATAATATATATTAACTTAAATTAATGAAACTTATTTTATTCCAACTGCAATTTAGAGAATATTACTGTGCATCAAAATTAATAAACATGTATACATACAGGCCTATATAGAAGAATCATAGAATCATTTAGGCTGGAAAAGACTCATAAGATCATCAAGTCCAACCATCATGTAACACTACCAAGTCCACCACTAAAC
>VXAL01000183.1:348685-362304 GCA_013399475.1 Chauna torquata | reverse complement strand
TTTCTAGGATTCACTTCATGTTTGAGAAATATTTGCCTTGTTTGGCAAATAAATTTCACGTGTCTTTATTTGTCAAGTTTGCTCTGCAGATGTTTCATGTAGACTAGGTACTACACTCAGTCTTTACACAAAGCAGCATGCCACCTACCCTCAAGGCAGCCTGGCCTGAATTCTCCTCTTGGTCTGCACAACAGGGGTTTACCTCTCATCTCCTCCATGCAATTTTTCCTTTGGTTGGTCTTCTGAGTTGACCTCCACACCAGCCTCTTTCCCACTTCCCTTATTTTGCAGGCTTTCAAGCCACGTATTTTTCCATCCTTACTGCCTGTTCATTGCATTTGCTGTTCACTAGCTGAATTACGTCCACAGAAAATGCCTCTTCTGAGGCAGGAACCCAAATTCACTAATTCTCCCTCTTGGTCACACAGAGGATATGGTAGTGGGTTGCTAGTGAAGGCAACAGTAAACACTTATTTTCTCACTCAGGGATGAGAAAAGAAGTTGCAGGTAAAGAGTTGCTCCCAGTGAGGTATGGCTTCTCTATTAACAATTCTGCCAACATCATCCCCTGCTCATGGCTCTGTTCTCTGTATACTTGATTTGTCTATATCATTCAAAGCTTTACTGGAATAAGAGGATGCAATAATAGATCTAGTTCTTTACATATGGTTAGATGCTCTCTCTTCTTGAGAATGTCTCTTCCTTCCCTCATTAGATGTTTTACAAATAACATTGATTAAATACTAGCTGACGTGACACAGTGCATAAGACAGATGGATGTACAGTAGGCACCGAGAAAGTATTCCAACAAACTCCCTGCCACGCATGAACGCCTTCAGAAAGGTCAGAAATGTCACACCATACCTAGTTGAGCACATTCGTCTTCAACTGCTTTTCCAGCACCTTCCAAAATTGCTTTAGAGACACCTTAAGTGAGAAGAGGCATATGATTCCACTGTTACTACTGTTAATTCCATTAAAGTCCTATCTAAGGCAGAACTGGACCATACTCTCTCATTTCTAATAACAGTATAGGTTATAACTGAAAAGCATTGTTGTCTAAATTTTAGGCTTATGCTTTTCAACCCAAAATGATGTCTGGAGTACCAAAAAGCTTCACTGAGGTCAAAACCTCAGTGAGGTTTGTCGTCTTCTTTAGTCCAAGAAATGTTCTATAAAAAGATTCTATTGAAAAATTAATATTATTAGTTTCAATTTTCTGCAAGTCTTAAACATGCCATCCTGTAGCACAGAATAACAAGAAAAACAAACAAATAAATGACAAGAAAAACAAAGTTTCAGATGCTTCCTAATAGAACTTTTGTACCCTAAGAAGCAAAACAGAAACCACACAGTAAAACAAAAGGTTTTGAAACATTAAAACAAACAAACAACCCACGATAAAAACCACACCTCCCTACTGTCCTTATCCAGCCCTTCCAACCACATGTACCACTTTCACATGTAATACCAACTAGAGTACCTGCTTTGAGGTTGAAATTTTGGTTTGTTATGTTTACAATGACGTCTCCCTTTTCCTTGGTAATATCACCAGCAGCCACCTGGAACACGATGGAGCCAATTGTCATTTCGTATACATCCTTGGCCGGGGTTGAAATAGGACCAAAGAAAGCTGCAGGAAAGAAATACAGACACTGAGCAGAAGGGAGCAAGGAGGTAAAAGACAAGGGACTTGTTTCACAGGTACAATGTCTACAGACCACAGTTTGGCTCCAGACTCTGCCTGTGAAGACTGTCTGCATTGTTAACGAAAAATCATTCCTTCTCATGGGAGTCTCAGACCAACTTTCACCTATTCCCGTTCACTGATATTTATGCTGAGATAGCAGAAAAACACGTTTCATTGCACACCTGCTATAGAGACACTTCTTTGCAACATCTTACTATGTAAGCCTTTTCGAAACATGGAGGTCTGACAGCAGCAAACTTTTCAAGTCTCACTCCTTTGCTCCTGTCTCACAGGGAGTTTTCAGGCAAGTTCTCTGCTACATGACAGGACCTTTTACCTATGCGTTATTTGTAAAAACTTGATTGAGTTTTCAACATGTGCTCATTTTCTACACTCTGCAGTTCCATTAGGCTGGACAGCACCAAAGATATTTCAGGTTGGTTTTGCCTGAGATTTGAGAGTATTCCAAAAGGACCCTTTAAGATCCATAACCAGGAACTCACCAGCCTTCTCAGGAGATAAGAGACTACATCAGGAAAAGAAAAAAGCCTCACTTGTGCCTTCTGCTGCCCTTATTGTAGGGGCACTTTATCCAGATAATGAATCACAAGCACATTTTCCTTAGCATGTCCAATACTGTTTCAGACATTACAGACACTCACCTTGAAAATACTCTATGCTGCCTTTACAGCAGCCACTTTGACTGCTACTTGGCCTTTGGGAATGACATGCTCAACAATACCTAAATATCTATAATGAAAACATTCAATGGAAAATCTGAAAGCAAAAAAAAAAAAGCCACCATGGACACAACTTCTGTAAAACAAACTCACCTGTGCCTTGGCTAGCCTCATCTGCAGCAGTCTCATCTACATTATTGCCATATCGGTTCTCAAATTCATCTGAAAATTCCTACAGAAAAAAGTTACAATCAACCCTTGTAGAAGTCTGTAAGTTACACAGTAGAAATAACAGCTTGAAAAGTTATAAAAACATTTAAAGAGCTTAATGCAATTTACTTCGTTTCATCTGCTGCTGATGGCTGATAGCAAGTCTTGACACACTGGCACTCTCAGAGAGCAAGGTGAGCAACAGACAAAATTGATAAATAACTAAGTCAAAGCCCTTGTTACCATTCCAGAGCAATACATTAACAGATGGCACACTTACACCGAGGGATTCATTTACACTCTAACTCAAGTCTTGCAGCTAATGCCACTCTTCGTTATGCACAATAGCTCAGGCTTTGGCAGTGTAGCCTTCAAGTTCAGCCTTTGAAAAACCATTAGCTACTGCATGAAGTAGCAGAACTCATCAGATGCTGAAACATTTATTTGGATATTACTTCCCAGTGCGACTGCTCTTTTTTTGAATGATTTGTGTGAAATGAGTAACTTGAGTACGGACAGAGAAAACCTGTACTAATGTGATCCTGAAGAAAGAGGGATGCAGAACACTAGTATGTTTTCTGCTGGAGAAATTTACCAGCACACCCTCCGAGCACAATTATTCTTCCTGAAAGACATTAGCTAAACCCATGGAAAGCACTCCTTTTTCCAAGAGTAAAGGTATCTACGCAGAAGTTGCAGCAAATTTGTCTGTGGGGGAGCCCTATGCAAGCTCACAAGATAAAGAGTAATTACACTTCCATCTGTATTATTGCCAAGGAACAGAAAAGGACAGGAAGCAAGCAGGGCTGTATAGGACAAGCAGGTGACTATCACGGGAAGCACCATAAAGAGAACTTTCACTACAGACAAGAGAGACTGTCAGCAAACTGTTCTCTTCTTTAGTCTTTGAGTTTGAGAACAAGCAGTCTGCAGATTCTTTGGAGAACGTCAGATAGCCAAATATCATGAGATAGAGCCAAACAAAACAGCATGTAATAGAGAGAGGAAAGCATGGTAACTCACCTGAATAGTATCCGTGTCTTTTGGATGCAACAGAAAGTGGACTTCTTTAAGAGACCTTACTCTCTTTTTACTGCTGAATTCAAACACTTTGTCAAACAGTAATTTAGCAACAACAGATCTTGGGAATCCTAAGTTCCCTGTTCCAATCGCTGGGAAAGTAATTGATTTTAAAGATAGTTCCTCAGCAATCTGCAGGCATTCAGTGATGACATTGCCCAAGATCTGTAAAGCACAATTATTTATTCAATTACTGAAAGTCACTTTTTTCCAAAATGTGCAATTTTAGCACTTTCCCTTTTAGCTATCTCTTGGTGTTAAAACACAACAACTACATATATCAAAAAGAAAGTACTAGTCAACAAGGGACAAGCCACACAGCTTAAAAAAAATAAAATAAATACAAATAGCCCAAACTCACTCATCTTCTATGAAAGTCTCCCTCATTTCAGAGGAGAGGTTACATTAAATCTACTACAAAGCCCTGTCAAATTAAGAGTTTAGGCAAATAAAAACCCTTATACCTTCTTTGGAGATGTGCTTCCCTGCGACCATCCAGGTATGACAGCATGAAACACAAATCTGCAACCTAGATTGTAACCTTTTGTTGTGAACACAGATCCTTCATCAGGTGTTTTTCCTAGGCCTTCTTCTTTTAAGTCTGCCTGAAGCCTTGGCCCTGCCTTGCTCAGCAAAGCTTTGGCGAGTGGCCCTTTATTAAGCTGTAGATCTCTGGCAACGCTGATGACAACAACGTCTGTCTGAAAAACACACAAGCAAAAACTCCAGTTTTTAAGTATCAAGTTTAAGTTTTGCATTGATTAATCAAATACAGCCTGTCTGCTGGTTTACAAAGTAAAGTTCTGGGGCAGCAATTAGAATGACCAAAGCTTTGGAATAAAACAGAAAAGCTGTGCTCAGTTCTAATACCATGAGCCTGCCTGAAGCAGTATAAAAGCTGAGTTAGCAGTGGAATTTGTTTCCAAATTCCTGTGCCTGGAGCACAGCTGACATGACTGGTCAAGAGAAAAAAGAGAAGCTGAGGAAGAACAAGACTGAAAGAAATGTAAGGAAAAAGAGAAGTGAGAAAAGCAGTAATTTAGAGGGGAAAGAAATACAAAAGGCTATGAACTTTGTGACAAGCACTATATTCAGCTCCTCAAGGAAAGATATTTATACACATTTTAAAATATTTATTCTGCTCTGGACAACTGGAGGAGCTGTATACACAAGCTGTGGGACACATCCACTCCTGAAAAGATCAGCTGGCCACTGTGGAAAGCATTCTGAAAGAAGCTACTTCCAGCATTGGTGATCCCAGTAGAATAGCTACCAGGCCACCTAACAGCAACTCCATGCTGGAGGTAACCGCTAACTGAATAGCAAAGTTGGTTCTTCACAGGGAAAGCAACAGCAACTGCACGTTGCATACCAGCCCTCACCAATGACATACTGGGCAACAGTTCCCCACACCAGTATCCTGCAGACGCAGGGCAAGCCCGGCTGGCTGTGGGCCGAGGGCTCGGCAGGGCAGGCAGAGGATCAGATGTGCCCGGCTGCGCTGCCTCGGGGAGGCAGTGGATCCGAGAGCAGCCAAGCAGCTGGCGGGGTACCCATGTTAACCAGCACGGAGCACCCCCTTTTGTTTCTGCGCTAGCACCATCTTTTTACTGTGCTCTTGCAATCAGGACTTCCAGGAAGGTCAATGCTGCACATAGGTGGTTCCTGCCCAGCACGGTAGGGTCAGAAGTAACCCAGAATAATTTCTGCTGACCACAGCTGTTTTTGCAAAACTGTAACGCACCACACACCACAGGAACCCACGTGCCACTGTTAGTAGGTAACAGAACACAGTGCTGCACAGCCATCTGCATCTGTCGTATGACAGTCATCTTAAGAGCAACTAACTTCAGCAGTGACAGCCAATTCCAATAACACAAACATGTTACATTGCTAATTCCAGATGATGGACTAAGTTTTTTTTTGTTTTTTTCCCCCCATTCATATTTTAAAAGGCGCTTTACTTCAAACTGGACCAACAGGCTATCATTTAAAACACTTACTGTAGCATCCTCAATGCTTCCTTTTTTCAGCATGACGTCAAGACCTTCCTCAGTTGTTACCAACGCAAAGTTCATGCTATTCTGAGTTTTCCTGTTGCTAGGCCGATGAACTGTATCGGTCTGATGCGCTGGCCTGCAAGGAGGCGCATAATCTGAAAACACTTCTTTCAGTTCCTTGACAAAAGCCTGAACGTTATCCTCTACAATATCCACAAGATGAACCTCCTTCAAGCTGCTTTCCCCCCTGAATTCTTCCAGGGTTTCCTTGATGGATGATACAATTGAATTTGCACACCTCTGCAGCGGGAAGCCAAAAATCCCGCCACTTACAGAAGGGAAAGCTATAGAACGATGATTGTACGTTTCAGCTAGTTGCAGGCTGTTTTTAATTGTCTTTCTTAGCAACCACACACACTTTTCTGCTTCATCATTCCTCCACCTGGGCCCAACAGCATGAATGACATGTTTGCAGGGGAGTTTCCCAGCACCGGTGATAACCGCGCACCCAGGCTGCAAACGCCCATTCTTCCTCACCAGCTCGTCACACTCCATTTGCAGCTCTGGACCAGCTGCTTGTAGCAGTGCCTCAGCAAGGCCACCAATGTGCTTTAAGTCTTCGTTTGATGCATTTACCACAACATCAACACGATGAGTGCACAAGTCAGCTTTATAAACCACTACTGAAACTCCACCTACGGTCACCTGCCTATAGGGACTGCCTACATTACTGTGTTGTTCTTCCAGATGTTCTTCTGGCTGCTCTTCCAGCTTGATTAGACAGTTAAACTCTTGTTTCACACTGGCAGCAAAAAAGCGTTCTCTCTCTTTGAAATACGACTTGGCTCCTGGCTCGTTAATTACCATACGCTTATAATGCAGGCTGGACAGAATTTGCTCAACTAGAGTGGCTCCCTTCAGCACCTCTCTTCTTGACCCACTCAAGGATATAACTTTACATTTCTTCTGCGTGCCAAAGTCAACTTTCACGCCTTTATTCTGTAGGTCACCCCAAACAGAGGTCTTCTCTTTCTCAAAGTACATTATGACTGCCATGGGCTTTCCTCCAATGACCTTTTGTACTTGTGTGTTTTCATCTATAAAGTCAGAAAGTTCCTCAAAGGCTTTTGCTACTGCTTGACAACAACCAGCAACAATGATCTCGCTCCCTACCTGAGTGACTGTTACAGCTTCACTAGAGCAGCTCTGCTTGGTGAGCGCTGTCCATTCCTCCTTCTGGAGAACTGACTCATCTTCCAAAGTAATGCTTTTGTAATCCAGTTCCTTCTTTATTTCTTCTTCTGCTTTTAGGAGGGTTTCATCAGCATTCCCTTTCAGAATTACAGCATCTGTGCCAAGCTCATAAAAGGCACTAATTTGTTTTGACATAAACAGGCTCTGTGACAGGGTTTCATTATCAACATGTTCTAAAAACTGGAAAACATAAGGGTGGATATTAATGGTTTTCTTTGCCATTTTGCGCATATTATCTAGTATTTCCCCTTTGACTTTATAAACTTCCTCAGGTACTCCATATAGATTAATTATCTTCTGCACATGATCGTAAGTTATATGCAGAGCTGGGAACTCCATGTGAATTTTTTCTTCGAGGCCAGTACTCTGTAAAATTGCAAAGTCTCCTGGACTTAGTAACACTATTTCTTCAGTTCTTTGCTTTTCTCTTTCAATTTCTCTGGTGGCTTTTTCTATCAGCAACTTCAGTTCTTGTTCAACACTCCTCAGAACTTCTTTGTCACCTACTAGAACAAGTAAATCCTTGGAAACACATGGGATTATCAAAAGTTCATTGTGGATAAAGCTGTTTCTAATAGCTTCCCACACCTCCGCGCTTACGCGATATTTAATTGCTTTGTACTTTGATATGCTACGTGAAAATGCTGTGGAAACCGTTTCATTCCACGTCCTGATCAATCGAGCCACTGATCTCTTCTGCTCAGACAAAGCAGCTGAAGGACACAGAGTAACTTTTGGCTCTGCACAATGGTGTTCAGGCCATGTTATCTCACAATTACAATTTGCCATTTCAGAGCTTATTGCCTCAATTAGGCTATTTTTTCTGCATAAGAACTGCCAGATATAGGGATCCAGTGGCACTGTAACTGGATCTGGCTTCTTAATTTGCGGCCCTTCCTTTCCATACAGAGCTGTTCCCAGAGAGACGTAGTAAGGATAGACAGAGATTGGTGTTTTGTTGAGTAAATGCTGCTTTGCCAAGATATTGTTCACATCTAAAACAAAACAGACACACAATTAATGCTAGCACTTAAAACCAAGGATCTTTAAAAAAAACGCAAAATTTAAAAAATAGTTTGTTTACTACATAATGTTTATGTGCAAGAAGAGTTTTACATTAATTTCCCCCCCTTCCCAGATAGGAATAATTCCAAATGATTAAAGAGTTACTAGTTTTAAATGTCAAAAACTAAACCAGGGAGAGCCAGTTAAGAACTAACTCTGTCCACCTCCAGGAGGAAATATGTACAGCGCAGCACTGTCTTTGTCCCCATCTCTGTTACACTCTGCTCAAAGTGCCCAACTCAGTAGTTGTCTGGGCTATTACTCAGTAGCATCAAATCACAACTCCTCCTTTTTCCCCAGAAACAGTATCTATTTTCTCCCACTTCCATTAGCTCTCTTCTTCTCTGCAACGTCTCCAGCTCCATCAGCTTCCCCCTTGTCCTCCACCTTCCATAGAAGCTCATGTTTCTGGCACTGGCTGGACAAACCACAGTACCCGTTGTCTAGCCAAAAAGCTGTCCAATAAATTGTCCTCAGATGAGCCAGACAGCACACACTGCCATACGGTAGCTGGTGGTGAAGGCAGGGACAGAGTCTCCTGCACTATGTGGGCTGTGCTTTCCTCAATTGAAACTTAAACTGTAACCTGAACTCTGTAAGGGGAGAGATCTGGTTGAAAAAATAAACTGCATAAAAAGAAAGAAGAGTTCTATGCATCATGCCCAGCTGGTCCAAAACTTTAGCTTGCACTCCAGTTGGCAGAGATCCGCTGACAAAGCGGCAGATCTGCTGTTTTATGAGGGCAAAGTAGCCTTTTCTTCAGAAAATCCGCATTTTGATCTTTAAGTGAAAAGACCACAAAGAAATAAGGCTTTCGCATTTCTGCATTACCTGCAGGATCACTGAACGTAATGAGAGCTGCACCTTCATCATGCAGTTGCTGAACATCCACCACTTGTGCACCTCCATTCTTCTTGTTTTCAAAGTAGATACTTATATAGTCACTGGGCGTGTTAGGTGGTATATTTTCAGCCCTAACGGTTTTTGTTAACTCCAGGCAGCGTGCAGTAATATTTTGTTTCTTTGCTCTTTGGCTTTCATTTAGCTTCTTAACAATTTCCCTTGGAGCTGGAAAGAGAAGGGCGGGGGAAAAAAAAAAAAAAAACAAGATCAAATCAGTAGCTCATTCTCTGCTACGATGTGAGCAGACTATCACTGTATGCACTGACCAAAACACTGAAGTACGAAGCATCTGTCAAAACGGTGGTGCCCGCAAAGCTATTTCTTTCCACACAGTCAATTTCTGTCACCTATTACTCACCAAAAGGCGGATCACAATTACTGAGGTGCAACTACTGTAGCCAGGATTTATCACTACTTTTCCTAGTGAGTAGCACTTGGTCTCTTTAACCTCAAAAGAAAGTAAGATCGGGTTCATTTATAAACAGTTAGAAAGAAGTCAAGAGTTATCACCATGGTAAAAGACAGACAAGTCAGTTTTAGGTCTGTCAGGCAAACACACATCTAAGTTTTTAAAGGATCTACTTATTTCCTCAAGGCAACACCAAAAATTCGGAACTGAACCAGGATGAGAGGCAAATCCTGACTTCTACAGTAGAAAACTCCATGCCTTCTCAAAGATGTATAACTAAACCAAGTAAGTTTTTCCACTGACTAATCCTTCACAACTTTCAGCAACTTCTTTCCTATACATCACCAGCACTACAACCATTCCCACAAGGTTGATTTAAACTGGCACACAACTTGTTTTCATTGCATGTACCTCCTAAAGAGACTTACAGCTTTTCCTCCACAGAAGGAACAGTTCTCTCTTCTCTCCTGTCTCCCCTCCTCAACCAAAATCAAGCACACGTAAAATCACCTTGTCCCCAAGCAGGCTCAAGCACAGCAGCATTCACAGAATTCTGTAACCAGCTTCCTGCCGCCGGTGCTACTGCACTGGCTTACACCATTTCTGAATGTTATCATACCATAGTGTTGCCCGTGTCCTGGGATGGAATTTGTTAACAATATCACCCATAAATCTTGGCAGGAACCAGGACGTTCCCCCAACTTCTCACTGGTGAGAAATAGAAGCAGACATACCTCTCTGCCACCTGGAAGATGCTTTTGTCATCAATAAGACAGGAGGGGAAAAAACCACAATGGGCATGCAGTAGCTTAACAATGAGTTGGTACTGTAGCATGGGGCAAAGCATGTGGTGTTAATTCCACGCCGCTGACAGCTGCCACTCTCCACATGAGGACACCTGGGCTGGCCTCAGCAGCCCAGGGTCCACCAGCCCAGTATCCTATCTCCCGCAACTGCCACAGCAAGTATCCGGAGAACAGCTGCAAGACACTGCTGCTTCCCTAATTCTTTACCAACCTCCCACTATTTTTTAGTACAGTAGGTTTCCTAAGCATGATGTAGTCTACTTAATATCCTTAAAAGGCTCTGTTTTAAGCAGTAGTTCAATTTTCCCTTGAATCCATGCAAACTTATTACACATGCAACACCTTTTGTCAGGTAGAACCTTTATCATTAATCTACTCTAAGACCCACCGTATGCTTTCGTTGCTCACATATAGTTTACTTTTAGCCCTACCATTCTGTTCACTCCTCGGATTTACACTGGCCTTTATACCTTACAGATAAAAGATCTCACTGACATTCACAGAGCCACTACTCATTTAAAATGACACAAGATCAGATTGTTCCTTAAACCTAAGACAAAAAATATTCTTAATTTCTCAGTCTCCCTCCCACAAACAGAAAAGTAGCTAGGTGAGAAAAATCTGGAACCCAGACTTCTCCTTACCAGTACTTCCAGTAAAAGTAACCACAGCAGCCCGTATTTCAGGTATCATTTCCACGCTGAAGTCACCATCTTCCTCTGACAATCCACTGATGTTCTCTACCAGCATAATTAACATGTAATTGTTTACTGTTTCCTGAACATTTTCAAGCACAACTAAGGGAGAAGGCTGGGGTGCCTCAGAGTTTTCCACTTGGCATGGCTCCTGGGCAGTCTCCCCTTGCCAAGGCTTCACAGACAGATTAGTTTTCTTCACTGAGTGATGCTTCCTTTGCAAGACTTCTTGGGCATCTAGTTCCACATGGAAACAAACAAGAAAGATGTGATTTTCCCTTCCTCCCCCCTCCCCTGAGTGGATCAATATGTAAAGTTACACTCTGAAGTCTGGCCAGCCATACTTTCCTCGTGTGAAAGAAGAAATGGAAATGAGGCAAAATTATATCAAAAGTTTGTGTCAGAATAAAAGCTGCTCTATGATCTACATGTCCCAGGCCACCGAAAGGGAAAAAAAAAATAAACAAAACAAACAAAAAAACAGAAATAAAAAGAAAAGAGAAAGGCAGACATTTTTTAAGGTATGTGCTACCTCCTTTCTACTACTGTCCTCAAGTGCAAAAAAACTGTTCTCCAGATTAGTAGCACCTGATAAATAACAAATAAAGGGGTTTTCATCCTGCTTATCTTGCGCATTTAACAGATATGACTATTTCTCCTGCAGAAAGAGTTTCTTCTTTTTGTATATGTCCTTCACATGCTAACAAGTTGTCAACACTACTCTGGCATGGAAGAAAGCACAGGAAAACTACAGATAAATTGAGGCTACTTTAAACTCATTTTCTCCAGAGAGGTGAGCATTCACCTCTGTCTTACAAACACCTGGCATTTACTGCCTCTTTTCTTCCCAATCTGCAAGACCCTGGCAACTGAAATTAATATGAAAGAGGAAAAAAAAAAAAAAAAAAAAAGAATATTTACCTGTGATCTGCAGTTAATTTACATACTAAGCTTTATCCTGTCTCCTGAGCAAGAACTACAGCTGACTTATTCTGCAGCGCTCCCGACAGGAGCTTTCCTGTAATATTCTCTGTAAGCCTTGATCAAGCATTTGGGACAGGTCTAGAGAACCACTTCTCTCCCTGTAGGTTATTACAAACACTGTCAGAAACCCACATCTAAATTGAACAGACAGGTACATCTGCTGCTCTTACATCCCGTCACGCTCTGGGAATAACATGCCATTTTGCCATAGCAATGCCCACAGAGATCCACTGCCAGCAAAGGTCTTTTAAAAGGGAGCATTAGTAACATAATACCCGTAAGATGCAATCATACCTTCCTCATCCTGAAAGGTGATGATCCTTTGCTGATCCTTTCTGGTGCAGGACTTGATGGGCCCCCCACCAGACTTCCTTTTATTTTCAAAGTACATTTCCACAACCTCATCTTCTATTTCCTCCCCAGGGGCAGTGGTTACTACTACGACAGAATTCCTAGAGGTTACTGTTTCTGCTTCCCGATTCTCACACGATTCTACAATGAAAGATAACACCCTGATGCCTTAGGCAAAAATTAAGAGAACAAACAAGCTTATTATCTTCCAAGCTTTCACACCAGGTTTTGTTCAGATCGCATATAACATCAGGTAAAAGAACAGGCAAATAAATAGTAATTCAGTTTTGTTCCACGACATCTGCTAGAGCCCAGACAAACCCAGCACAGCCCTACTGTAAGCTGTCCTATCAACACATGAGGAGAAAAAGCTTCCATTCATCCCTGGTGGGGACAGCAGAAGTAATGGCTATGAAAGCTTCTTCAAAATCCAGTGAGGAGAACCGTCACTCTTCTGTCCCTGCGCTCTCCCCATTTACAGTTCCCACCAGTGCCGTGGGTCAGCATGGGTCCGCACCTGCTGGCTGCCTCGGGAGCTCAGGCGTACCCAGGGTACACAGCTGGTGATGTTCTGCCACCCGTCACATAGGTGGGATGAGAGTCCCTACACTGCCTCACAGGCAGGGCTGGTGGCAGCTGGGAAGGTCTGGGTGGCGACATCCTTACCCTGGAAAAGGTCAGCATCCACTGTGTGCTTCCCGAGGAGCTGAACTTGCTGAGATAGTGAAGCGGGGAGTTTCCTAAAGGGACTCAAATGTATATATATTCCTTTCTTTGAATGAGTCCCTTTAGGAAGTCACTGCCTTGGGCTAAAAAGATCTATATATCCATATATATCCATATCTCTTAGCCTAAGACAAGGACTTCTGCACTACATTAGACAAACACCAAAAGCCATCCGGGTGACCAGGGCACTGCTGCAGCGTGAAGGTCAGCAACAACCCCTGAAGTAAGAACAGACTGGTGTTTTGTCAAGTGGCATACTTGCCTGCTTTCTCCTGCTGAGGGTACTCAGAAGCATCCTCATTCTTGCAGGTGGGAAGAGACACCAAGGGTTCGTTAACTAGAGATAAACGACAACACTCCCTCAGCTTCTGCGCGCGTAGCTACAGCTGCGGTGCTGCTGAGCAAGGGACCTGCAAGCTGCCCCTCCTCTGGAGGGGGGTAGGGACAGATCCCTACCTGCTGTGTGCTTTAAAAAGTAAAAGGGACGCTGCCAGATGAGAAAACACAACATAAACGGCAACAGCCGTCAGACTGCTTTTCCAAGCGCGCCCTCGATCCTGCGGGGCACGCACCCTGCCTCAGCCGGAACCGCAACCAAACGCGCAAGGAAAGCCAGCTCCTTCCGTTTTTACGCCCGGCGGGGCGCTGAGGCTTCAGGGCTGCGCTTTACGAATTAAATTAATTTCGCGGGGGAAGGGGACGGACAGCAGGCGGCCGGCAGCCAGCCCACGGGGGCGCTCGGCCCCCCCCGGGCCGGCGCCGAGCT
>VXAL01000183.1:323759-338298 GCA_013399475.1 Chauna torquata | reverse complement strand
CAGAGCCGCACCCGCAGCGGCTCCGCCGCCATGGTGCCCGTCGCCCGCTTTCGCTTTCGCTTCCCGCTCCGCCGCCCGGGGCCGAGGTTCCCCGCCCCGGGCCTGGCTACGGTCCCCGGCGCCGAAGGGGCGGCGACCGCGCCGAACTGATTGGGAGCTCCGTGGTGTGAGAGCGGGGCCGCGGGGCGGAGGAGGCCGGAGCCGGCTTGCGCTGAGGGAGCGGAGCCAGGCTGCCGGCAGGCGGGGCGCGGGCTCGGGGGCAGGAGCCGGGTCGGGCCGCTGCGGAGCTGCCGCTGAGCGACCCCGGGACACGGCCGGGGTCACCGGGACTTGAGCCGAAGAACAGGCGCCTGACGGACACTTTTGCTTTCGGGTAAGCAACGGCCGCGGCAGCCGCTTCCCAGTCTTTTTCTCCCGTCCCGGGCCTAGAGGCGGGCGGCAGCACACGCCAGACGCGCGGCCTGATTTCCAGGGCTGGGAGCCTGGAGGCAGCTTCACCTACCAAGTAAGAGGCAATCCTGCCTTCCTCACGTAGCCCCAGGCCGCCCTGCACCTCATGGGAAGGGTGGCAGCAGCTGTCTAGGCACTGAAAAAAGCGGTGCCATCCTCTTGGTCTGGCTCTCGGGAAGAGGTAGAATTGCCCGGCTTCTCGCCACCCGCAGCTTGGCTTGAGCTGGACGAAGATGTGGGTGCTAAAGCTGCAACAGGCTGGTCGTTATAATTTCATCTCTGAGTAGCATTTTAAATATTAGGAAACTTCCTACGATTTTTTTTTTTTTGAAAAGGTGGTGCTACTGTGTTGGTTTGTAACAGAACGGTTTTGGTAAGAATGCAGCGCATTAAATAGTAACGTATATTTTCTCTTTCATGTTTTTACAATAGAGTCACCAGTCACAGATCCCAGAAGACAAGAACAGTTCAGGTAAGCCTCTCAGCCATCTGGCAAGCGTGTTCCAGCATTTCAGTTGAAAATTGCAGCTACAACCAGCAAACTGAAAAACATTGGCTGGGGGAGCCGAAAGCAACCCTAAATATATAATAAGTAGGATATAGTTATGAATCAGCATTATTGTTCATTACTTCAAGAAGATTTGCTTGCATCTCTCTTTTGTCAAGTAGGGCTCAGAAGTGCTCTGATGAATCAGTGTATATACTGTGTAAGTGCAAAACGTTAGACTCTTTTTACAAGTAGATACTGTACTCCAATGAAAGTTTGTTTAAACTCAAACAAATTGATTTACACTAATTAACATTACTACTGCATATAGTTCTGTTGACATCTGCCACCGGGAGACTATATAGCCCTAGTAACAACATAAACGCTTCCCCACTCTATTCCATTAATTTTATTCCCTAAAAAAAGTAGTTTAAAAAGCCTTTGTGAATTCATAAGTTCCTTCCAAAGAAAGAGCTCGCTCTTGGGATTTAAGTGCAGACCAAAGAAGAGCTGGAATTAAATGACAGAATGAACGTACCAGCAAGTGTTTCTCTGGCAGCGTGGTTGTGGTCAGACTCTGCAAGGACCCTTTCAGAAATCAGTAACAAAATGCCATGAATGCCCTGAAGATGGCAGAGATGGGCAGTGTTCAGCCCTCTCAACAAAACAAGCTCAGAGGGGAGAAGTGTTTGCTGCTCTTAGAGCATTTCAAAGCCTTGATTATGGCAGGGCTTTTCTCATTTGCTTTTTCAACTGGAGTTTTAGTGTTAAATGCAGCACAGCATCACAGTGGCACTGCAGAGAGTCAGCAAAGCCCTGTGACAACATCTGTTTCAAAGACGTTTCTCTCACGCTTCTCTGCTCCTTTCTCCTCGCCATTTATTCGCAGCCCGTTCAGTCCTGCTGCTGTATCTGTCTTTAATGTCGGTGCTTTAAATCAATTTAAGTTTGTGTTTTA
The DNA here is from genome assembly GCA_013399475.1 of Chauna torquata. Classification (NCBI taxonomy): domain Eukaryota; kingdom Metazoa; phylum Chordata; class Aves; order Anseriformes; family Anhimidae; genus Chauna; species Chauna torquata. The sequence goes on along the minus strand of VXAL01000183.1, from coordinate 336,403 downwards.
ATTCAGATTATGCTACTGATTTATTTAAGAATATGTCCCTGACAGTGGTTGTGTCAGCCTAATGGTGGGGAGAATAGGCAGTAGGAAAGAGTGGGAGAACAAGTGGCAAGAGGAGACACATCTTAACCAAATTTCATCCTTGGTTAAACAATAAGGCAAACCTAAACCCTCAAGTCACTGCAAGCTTAGCAATCTTATTGTTGTCATCTTTTAGTACCTCTGAAGGAAGGATAGGGAAAGAATAGCAGTCAGCCACTTCTAAGGAAAAGGTACTTGCCCAAAGGACCTACGGGCATGCTGGTAGTCCCTCCACTGAGAGGACTCTGCAGGCTGAATAAAAAAGCAAACTGTTTGGGGGCTCAGGATTTTTTTCACCAGAGCTTACTTCTGCCAAGTCAGAAGAAGATACCGCAAAGACAGACTGCTTCAGGGGAGACACGCATAAGATTGCATAAGACACAGTCCTCAGTCTGTGTTTTCACTCGAGGCCTTGATTTCTTTGCTTAGTTGTGCTTTCTAAGCCTCCAAAAAAGGGAGAGAAAAGATGACACTCTAACAAAAACTATTGGTAAGCAGTGACAGTAAGATGAAATTCAGAGCTCTAAAACACGCTTTTGTGTGTGTATATATGTCAGTTGTTTCTTGGATTCCACTTTATATTATTCTGTATCCTAGGGCCAAGAATGGATGAGGACAGCTTGACGATCCCCATCAGTGAAGATGCTTATGAAGCTCTTAAGAAAAGAGAGTACTGTCTAAGTAATCTCATTTACAAAAAGTTTGCGTGTACATTGACCTTTGGAAGTACAAAATGCTCTGTTGAAATATACAGAAAAATACTAAAGCAGGGAATTCACATATTTGTTTGTAAGGATGATCTTACAAAACACAAGGCTGATGCTTTGGTGAATGCAGCCAATGAATACCTAGAACATAGAGAAGGCCTTGCTTTAGCTCTTTTGAATGCTGGAGGGCCAGAAATAAAAGAGGAAAGCAACATGCATATTAAAAAATATGGAAGACTCGCAGCTGGCAAAATAGCAGTGACAGGTGGAGGCAAGCTTCCATGTAAGAAAATTATTCATGCAGTTGGTCCGAGGTGGTCCATATATGAAAAGGCAAGATGTTGTGACTTACTTCAGGAAGCTATTGTGAATGTTCTGAAATATGCTAATGCTCCAGAAAATAATATAAAGTCTGTGGCTATCCCACCAGTGAATTCAGGTGATTTTGGCTTCCCACTCAGTTTGTGTGCTCAAGTGATTGTAATGGCTATAAAGGAATTTGTTGAGTCAAGTCCACCAAGCTGTCTCAAGGAAATCCATCTGGTGAACAATTCTGACCATACAGTAAAAGAAATGAAAAAGGCCTGTGAAAAGTTTCTGGGTGATAGCAGTTCACTTCAGGAAGCTGTTCCAGCTCCACTAAGCCAGCCTGTACCTGTCATCATACACGGAAACATTCGCTTGCGTATCGTAAGAGGACACATACAAGAGCAAAGGGTAAGTCCATCCTGTGATATGTTGAACATGGAGTTGCCTCCAAGTCTTTGCAGGCTTTGGAGCCCAAGAGTACAGTACACGTGTTGTATTGATCCACTAAATAGTTATTTTCTCATCTTGATGAGAATTTATGAAAGGTAAATAAATTATATCTGCAAGGAGTTAGTTTTTAAAATGGGTATTTCTTTTGTATTTCTTTTTGGTATACATGCTACTGTGGGATAATAGTAAGCAGCTAAATACTGGATGGTTAATAATAATATATCCTTATGTTTTATCTTCTTATTATAACATCATAGTTCACATTTTATCATGCATTCCCTAGAAGTCTACTGTTATTTTTTGCCTTGTCTTTTCTCCTGTAACTTATGTTCTCATAGCTGTCAGCTGAAAATAACTTAAACAGATGACGTGCACCTTACCTTTAAACAGTGCATCATTTACATTGCATCATTTAACTTTTTTTAGTTAGAAAACCTAATGCAAAATATGTGAGCTTAGTCATAGTTTTCCAACAGAGCTGTTGAACTGAAAGCTGTATAACAGGAATGGCATTCACTTTTAGCAAATACTGTACCTTAAAAAAATCATAGCTTTTATGATAAAGAAGTACCTTTATAGGTGAATATATGAGTTTTATTTTAAGGTGAGAACAAAGAATAGCGAAGTTGACATTGTAGAGAGCTGTGTTAACCAATTACGCAGCACTGAAAGGTACCACATGCCTTCAAGACTGCTAGGAAAATATGTTCCAAAGTCTTGCATCTTTAGATAATCTTTGTCAATTAACGTTAGAACAGTTACTGCTGTTGTCAGTGTTCTGTAAACACGTTGTTTGCATTTTACGATTTAATTTGAAATATATCAGAGCTCCTATGGGGATGTGCTGTTTCTTTGGGAAATGGAAGCAACCATAGCTTTGCAGTTCCTCTGTGTGCGCTGACTCTACTAGTTTGGCTACCAGTACTTGCTACCCTTAAGCTGGGAGCATCTGTGTGGGATGGGGTAACAGACAGCCCTAGTTCTCTCCTGCTCAGTGATAATTGACTGCAGAATTGCATTTCATGAGGTGCCTGTGGATCACTTTTCTGGCTTTGGTAATAATTACATTGACTACGCACTGATGAATTGAACAAGTCTTATGCACACTGTTGGCTTCTTAAAAAAAAAAAAAAAAAAAATTTACTGCCACTAGCAGGTGCATACTTTGATGTATTCCAACACTGTGCTTAGCAGCAGTAAGAGAACATTTCAAACAGCTGATCTACTGCAGCTGGGATTTTTTAAAGGAACTGTTCCTAGAAAGAATGCTCTCTGTAGTAGCAAAGCTTGCAAATAGTAAACTTGAAGTATACTGAAACTTTGAACTCTTTTCTTCCAGACTGCAGCTATTGTTAGCTCTGTGTCTTTGGATGGCAAGTTTTACTCTCAAGTTTCAACACCAATGCTGCAAAAAGCAGGTCCAGCTCTTCAGGATGAACTTCAGTCTCAGCTTAAGTATCCTCAATATTATAAGGAACTCATAATAACAAAAGGGTATAATCTACCCTGTAAGCATGTACTGCACATTGTATGGCCACAGTACAGCCATGTGGTGTTACTGTGTGAGGTGATGATCAGTTATACTGGATTTTAATTGAAGATTTTCATGTTGAGTGATGTGGGGACTAAACCAGTTTTTTTTCCTGCAGCAATTAAAAGATGCAGTTACAAAATGCCTGCGTTACATTCAGGATTGGCAGCCGTCCTCAGTTTCTTTTCCAGCAAAGGGTATTTGGTCATTAATGCTGCCTGAGGATACAGTGGCAGAGATCATGATTGAAGAGGTTTTAAATTTTGCCAGAGAATACCCTGAGAAGATGATAGATGTGCAGTTTGTCCTTTCCCCGGATGACAGTGCAACCTATGAGGTAATAAATTTATTGTTAACAACCAATAAGGTGAACCCAAAATAACTGTAAAAATATTCCCACAGATGACTACAAGTTAAAATAATCTGAATTGTGTACTACTGAAAAGATTTGTGAGTGGCAGTTTCCTTATCAAACTATTTGTCATTAACAGGTATTGTTCATCTTTACAAATCTTTATTTTTTCTTCACTCATCCAGAAGTCTTCACCCTGTGATCTGGTAGTGGGGGGAGGGAGCGCTGAAATTATCATGACTGTCAGCAATTTTATAGCAAAGAGTCTATCTACTCTTAACTCATTAGAGAGTACGCATATTCTTCATCAGGAAATTTCTTTAATGGATTTTTTCTATGAAGTTCCTAGGGCAACACTAGGAACACATGTCAACGCAGTACATGACTTAACAAGGTAGAAAGGTTGTGAACAGTTTTGTGGATAATTTCATGCGCAATGCAGCGTGCCATTTTCCACCTTTTCAATATTTGGCTGGTGTGATTAATATGCAACTATTTTAGATAGCCATCTGTTTCATGAAAGTACAGAGTTTGCTTTTGTTCCGTTTAACTTCATCTGTTCTTTCAACAGGTACAGGATCAGATCTGTGTTCTGTAACAGAACCCATAAACTCTAAAGGAAGCTGTATGACAGCTATGTGCTTGTCACTTAATCCTTTGATAATCAGGGCACAGCAGAAACTCTATTTGCTGCATAGGAAAGGCAATTTACCAGATGCCAAATCCACTGCCTAGCAGAGTAGTGCATCTCAGAGGCTCTCCATGTGAGATCATGAAGAGGAGCTTTGGGGTAAAGGTAGGGGGATAGTCTGGGTTTTAAAACTGAGTAAAGATTCATCAACATTAAACTGCAAGTAGTGGACACCTTCATCTACTGTGGTTCTGTGAGTATGCCACAGCCACAAGGTATTGGTGAAGGTGCCATTCAGTGTGTAAGGCGTCTTACCTTAGGAGACGTAGAAGAGCAGAAATGCATTTGATAGTCAGGAATACAATTTTGGCAAAAGCTGACAAATATGAGCTGTTAACATGATTTCAGAATTTGTTGTGTAATTACAACTGCAAACTGCTTATCTAGCAGAGTTTTGAAGAGACTAATTGCATATTTGATAAGGGATTGCAAACTGTTCCTAAACTTTTTCTCTTTCAAGGTTTTCCAGAGAAAACTTAATTCAGCAGCAAGCAAACTGGAAAAAGAGCAGTGTAGCAAAGGAAGTGATCATTTGAGTAAGTAATGAACAGAAGGGGCATTTCAAGGGAATGAGGTCCAGATTTGAGGATCTGAAATCCCATTCCTTTAAAAAATAACTTCGTATTGCATATGTGTCATGGGCAAAGGAGAAGGCAAAAATGTACAAGAGCTTTGCATTTTGATAGTTCTGGTGTTTGGTAAACACTAAAAGGGGTGTAATGGTAGAAGGAGAAGGTTACACTTATTCTGAAATTGTATTTTGTAAAAGTTGCATTAAAACTTACTAGATTAATATCTAGATTAAAAAGTAAGCTTTTTACTATTATTAGGTTACTATACAAAGGAACTAAAAGTGCAGAGTTAACTCCTTAAACTGCAGTGTTTTGTCTTCTGCAGTTAGATTCAAGATGGGAGATGATTATGTTCAAAATGATGTTTCCTTAAATTTGAAGAATCTATCTGTGATAGTTATGTATTTTCTTCAGATTAGTCATTTTTGATCACAGTTTCCACTATGTCAGGAAACAGTACATACCATAAAAATGGGATGAGGGATATTGTTTCAAACTCATTTACCAAGCTACATACAAATTTGCAGATGGCTACCGTCAGCCTCAAACTGCATCTTTAAGCAGATGAGTACCACTCCTTCCTGCTGTGACACTTGCAGTTACATACGGGCAGGCTTGAGTCAGCTTTTCCTCTCCCTCTGTGTTTGCAAGGATTCACATAGAGGATGTGAAAGTATCTGACGTTGATACCTTAAAGTACTGATTGTCAGGTCTGCTGAGTCTGATTACGTTTTATGGATTTGCTTGGGATCTGTTCGTTGTACATACTCATATTTTTTAGTTGTTTCGAGAGTAAACATTGCCAAAATGGCATTGGTAAGACAGCTTTAAATAGAAGGTTTTTCTGTGTCTATTCACCAGTCTCCTTCTTTTGGGGTGTTAGCATTAGAAACCATTGGTTTTTATAGATTTTCCAGATTTTTTTTTTCCAGATATTTACTTCCAGATTTACTTATTTGTTAAAAAATGTAATAAAATTTAGGCTGGCCCTTGTTGACTACATTTTAGACTACATATATAACTGTATTCCATACCTTCATCATGTTAAGCAAGTGTGATAAAACTCAGAGTGCCAAGAAGGAGGTCCTTTGTTTTACTACTACTGGGTTTCCATTATAGTTTAACTTTTGGCTGGGATCTTGCTGGCAGTCAGTGGAGTTGATGACTGCACATGATAGAGCTTAGGACTACATTTTCAGTTCAGGGAAGTGAAGTTGTTCCCTTAGGCTTGGGAATAGTTATGTTTCCTGGGTACAAGTCACCAATATGCCAGGCCTCTGCAAAGAAGTCATAAATAGTAATTGAAGTGATAATCCATTGTAGGAAAAGTTTGAAAAGAGAAAACATGCTGTCACTTGAAACATAACAGTCAGTGTATAGGATAAGCATGAATAAAATATATAATTGCACTGATTTACTTCCTGCTTAGAAAAAAATCTAAAATGTACCAGATAACTTACTTTTCCAGAGCAAAATTTCAGAAGGATATGTTGTCTTTGTTAATTTTGGCATTACTTGTTAGTATTACTTACAAGATTTGTTATTTTGACATTGATAGGAATGGAACTGGACACTCCCTTAAGATTTTCAAACAAGAAGAAAATGACAGCCAGTGCCGAACTTGTTGGAACTGATTTAGAGAAAGGGGGAAAAAAAATTCTACATGTGTTTTTTGTTTGTTTGTTTTATTTTCCTGGAAGCCTTCTGATATCTAATCTCTTTTTTGAGCATATCAGAAGAGTAGAATGTTTCTTGCACTGCACATCTTGGATTACATATAGGAATTCGTGACAGGACTTGAAAGTTCTTCACTCTTCCAGTGCACTTACATAAACAATTTTTGTTCCAGGTACAGAATCAGACAGTCAAAGCATAAGGAAGACTACAAATAACAAACCGGCTGTTGAGCTTAAGGGGAGCACACATGCTGGATTGAAAGCAGCAGAACTGTGGATCCGAAGCATAGTACAAACTCTGGAAAGTCACTGTGCTATTATTGAAAACAACTACATTTTTAGCCTCGGTAAAAAGGAATTTGCAGAACTGTCTCGAGAGCAGCATTCTAATGTATGTGTATCAGAAAAAGTGAGAGGTGGGAAAGCAAGTCTGGAATTTCACGGACCCCCTGATGCTGTGATTGATGCAGTGCTTGCAACTGAGAAATTACTGCTTTGTATGCAAGAGAAGACTACAGCCAAACAAGAGGAACTACTGCAGTTAATGGGTGTGTAAAGTAAATAAATGATTAAGTAATTAAACATGTAAATAAGGTCAAGTATGAAGCAACATATACCTGTGTATTGCTGAGTGCACAGACATGCATTCAGTTCACACATACACTGAACGTTGCTTTAATTACCGATACTACTGTACTTCTATCATATGAGCCCGTGAAAGACCATTTGTTAGCTCGCTGCCTTCGGTTGCTCGCTTGGCAGTATTCCCAGTAGGGCACAGTTTGTGCAGGAGCTGGCTGTCGTTGCACAGCCAGCTCTAATGCCGGCTTCCTTCAAAACAGCTTAACTTTAAAGCCTGACCACTGGAGACTTAGAAAATTTGCACTTAATTAATACGTACTTTTGCTGAGCTATTTTGCTACTGTTGGAGGACCCACCAATGGACTTGTTCTGCAGAGTCCTTGACTTTCATTAACAGTTGATAGAATTAGTGGAATTACAAAAAGCTACTGAGTAATCATTTTTCTTTGTGTTTGTATAGTAATTTAATATAGATAGCACTGCATGAAAGATTGGCTGTGGGGAGATGTAATGGGGAAGATACATTTCTTTTGATTCCCTTTTTCTGTTTTTTTTTTTCTTTCCCCCCTAATAAATATACAGAAATAATATTATAAATTTATCATTTCCTCTCACTATTAGCCTCTGGCATTGCTTTAGAGATTATTTAACGTTCTTTGCTCTTAACTAAACTACCAAAATAAAATATTAGATCCTTCCTCCTTGCCTTTGCTTCAGATACTATGATAGATAAAAAGGTTACTTCCTTATTTGTTTCCAGGACAACCAGAAGCAGATCAGCTTTCAGAAGGACACCTTCGCAAGACAAATACTACTAAACGCTTCCAGATTTCACAGGTAGAATCACACCTTCAGGAGTTTAAGGACAGACAGAAACAGTTTAAAAGGGCTGGGCTTCATGTTCTTAAGGTAAAGAAGGTATTCATGGCAAAATTAAATCTCAACTGATAGATTTGAAGTAACTTGTTTAATATATGCTTTAAAAACTCAGATGAACTATTTCAATATATTGCCTTTAAAAATTAAGATCAAATTGGCCTAATCCTTAAAATACATGTAGTCTTTATTCCCAACAAAAAGTATTTTGAACATACTGCAAATAATCTCTGAAAAAAGCATGGTTAAATTCTGAGAAGTTCTTTTAGCTGTACTGTATATTCTGTCTCATATTTCATGCTTCAAATGCTCCTCCAAAGGACTCTAAAGAAATACGAGGTTGGTATGTTAGAATGAGTACAGTATTCCAGGACACTTCAGTGTAGTATCTCTGTTTTCTTCATGTGATCTTAACACCAAAAATTAGCAATTGAATTTGTCAGAGTTACGATTTGATTAGTCGTGCGCTGAAGTTAGGATCTTGCTTGGATATCGCTGCTTTACTTAATGGGAGGAGCATGAGGTTGTGCAACACAGAGAAATATGTGAGTTTGTAAACAGGACTTTGTGTGTCTAATGATACCAGGTAACTGGAAATCAGACTGCCATGTGCCTAACATGGCCATGTGCCTTTTCATATGAGCAAAGTATTTAACATGGAAATAATAGCAAGTCTCAACCAGATGAAAGCAAGTTCTTTCTGATCTGCAGAACTAATGAGTTTGTCGAGTCTCAACACAAAAGGTACATCAGAATTTAAAACAATGCACTGAGGATCAGCCATAGCTCAGTTAAACGACTTTAGTAGAGCAGAACCTTGATCATGCTTCAGCACTTGCTTGTTTTTAGCTGAGCAATCATAAGCCTGGCATAAGCCAGTTACAGGAGAAGAGGCCTTGCAGGCCCCTGGTATTGACTGTTGCCACAGGTCTGTGACTAGCCTGCTGGTCTGGTCTGGTATGCCAGTGAGATCTTCTGGGGCCCAATGTGCCTGAAGTTCTTTGTGGTGGTGTTCCTCATGCTGCATGCATGCAGCTGTGCTTTCAAGACACAGGCTAACATAAAGGCTGTCTTACCTATGGACCTGTTTCCCTGAGAGCCCAGTTTACATCAGTGGTAGAGTTTTGATCCATGAGAGCTGAGGTTCTCCATGTCTTCCAGGACACCTGCAGTTATTGACAAGATTAGGCTGTAAGGACCCCCACAGCTTATTCTCAAGAGTGGTTGATATTCAGTCTGTCCAGCACAACGCAACTACTGGAAATCAGTACAGTAAGATATATTCCCATCGATTTCAATGAGAGGCATTGGATAGTGGCATGGTGCTTTTTCTGTGGATCAGCTGCACACTTCAGATACCTTATCTGCTACATGGTCAATGCATATAACCTGAATCAAAGGTTCTTACGTTGTAGAACATAGCCTGAACAAGAGCTCTCACGCGTTTCATGGATACTGGTCTCTGTTTGCTTACACTAGACTTATGTTACAGATTGAAAAAATACATAATCCTCTTCTATCTGCTGCATTCCAACAAATGAAAAAAAATATAGAGGAAAAGGAAGGTACCTCCAAAGTAACCCACAAGTTGTACCAGCGTGTTCCCGCGGAGTTCTGTAGCTTGGTATGCCAAACTGGATTTCACAGAATATATTCTCCACCAACAGGTAATATAACTTGCTTTGGCATCTTTGATCAAAATGAACAGTGACTGACTACTGAAGTTGGATTAAAATAAGAAAGAATGGCCATCTTACACACAAACTGCTTCTTACCAGCATTAAGAGTCTTGTGACCTTACTTTTTTTATCTATAGCAAGATTTTACTGTTTTTCCTTCCTGATACTGTAGTCAGTAAGGCTCCTGGAGGATAAACGTGGATTCTTGTCTAGCCCTGTCACTGCTGACAGAATTGTTAAGCTACATGTAACACCATGTCCAAATTTTGTTGTATCACTCTTTAAAGAAGGTCCAAGTCCATATTTACTTGCTGCAAACATGCACTCAGCAGCTTGCTGCTTTAAAACCTGTTCAAAGGAATCACAGAATCGAGGCTGGAAGGTACTTCTGAGGGTCTAGCCTAATGCCCTGCTCAAGTCAGGTGCGATCAGAGAAAGCAGACGATCTGACCAAGCAGAATGTCATTCAAACCAGGGAGGAGGACACTTAGGAAGAAAGCATGTAAAAACACTCAAAAAGAAAGTTTGTTGTTATGGTTTGTATGAAATGTTTTAATAGATAGTGTTCAAGATGATTCCAGAAATGGAAAGAATAAGCATTTAGTGCCTCATCCTGTGACAGATGAAGGGCAGTAGTGGGATACTTTGCTTGTCAAATGCAAAAGTGGGATTTCAGGCAATAAACTCTTCAGAATGTGTTTTGCCTTTCCATGTCCATGCAACATACAGGGCATGTTTTCACACTTTCAAAGTAATAAATAGGATGATGGTTTAATTTCTTTCTTTGCATTTTTCCACAATAGTATAATAGCATTTTTATGCAGCACTCTCCTCACAAATCCCAAAGCTTTTTTGCAGTTTACATTATTAAAATCGTACCTTCTTTGGTGCTTATCAGAATCCTACTACATAGTGACATACATGTTTATACAAATACATTATACCGTAATGTTTCTATTACTGGATTACCAGTTAAATCAGAATGGCCATCAGCTGTCATTGCTCATAATTTCAATGGCAATTCAGTGCCAGCCTCAGAGCCACTTAATGTAAATATACTTCCAAGAGGATGGCACACATTGAGCAGAAACATGAAATGTAATACTGAATAAAGAAGCAGTCTTTCAGTACTACCACCTCAAAAGAACCAATTGTTAAAGACTTTTTTTCTTAAATTTTTTCTTTCCTTTTCCAGAGCAAAGATATGGAGCCGGCATCTACTTTAAAAGGAACCCAAAAAGCCTAACTGAGGATAAAGAGGAGTGGGAAACAGACTCTAAAATGTATGTGTTTGAGGCTGATGTATTAACAGGCTTATACACTAGAGGCAGGCAGTCTTACATTATGCCACCAGCAGTGGAGGGAGATGCCACTAAGGTATATGACAGCTTAGTAGATGATGTAAGCAATCCTGGCATCTTTGTCATTTGCAACAGTGTTCAGGCCCTTCCATATTATTTGTTGACTTGCTCTCAAGTGAAGGAGAGGCACATGGACCTCTGAGGAAACCAGCAACATCCTGAGTAAGAATTAGTCAGAACTGTAGCTATTGTGAAGCCCTCCTCAGAACAAAGTCTAGTACTTTGATTTCAAGAGGGTGCTCTACCTAGTAACATGTTGTGATAAAAGAACCTCTTGACAGCTCTGAAATATCCATGAGGAAAAGTAAGCTTATACCTTAAGGAGACTAGAACATAATGATCTACGAATGAAAATGGAATGGAAGGCATCATAAAATAGTTTAACATTTATCTGTCTTATAGTATTAGCACGTGACTATACATTACATATTTGCATAAATTGTATTTCTTTCATTATACTTTCTTGCATATAATAGTGAAACCCAAGAAATTTGAAATGACTTAAATGGGTGAATGGATCAGGTGAATGCTGTTTTCCACCTAGGGATGTGCTATTAAATACACAGCTATGACAAATACGAGGCAATGCTTCAGGATTTCTAACAGTAGTTGCTATTACAGTTTTTATTGGTTAAGACATTCCAAGCACTGTAGATTCATGTATTCAAAATAAAAAGTATGAATGATACTATCAGCTAATCTGTTTTTTTTTTCCTTATAGTATTAAGAATGTGACTTGGACTGTATTTGAGCTTCAGATTTCTCAGTGGTGTTCACTCTTTGAAAGGCTACAGTGAAAACAGAGAACTTGTTCAAGCGACAGTTAAAACTGCTCTTCAGTAATCTGCCTCTACTGCTATCTTTTAAAGATTAGTGTCAGCGTTGTAGCTAGGTATGTCCATACTGGTTCTGTGGTGACCTGAAGACAGTAAATGGAAAAGCTATTATACTCATTTCAATTTAAAAAGGGATTCTGTCCAGCTCTCAGGTACTTTAAAACTTTCTGCAGTAAAGCCTGAAATTATATCTGACATTAGGAGGGTTTAAAACAAATCCATTGTCTGAAACTAAAAGCTACTAACAGATTTGTACAATCTGAAGCATTTAAAACCACCACTTATGGCCACCATTAACAGGTTTGAACAGTGTAATACAGAAATAAGAGTTCATCTGTCAATGTCAGGTCTGCTTTTAGACTGAAAAGTCACCTATGGTTAAAACTAATAACCTGGGGAGAAGGGCTTGCACAAAACTATTAAAAAATGATGAGATTATCATATGAAAAGTTTCATCTGCCTGTGAAGCACTGTGCTAACAGAGAGCAGTCTGAACCCTAAACACAGATGTAATTGATGTTTAATAATTCTTTTGCAAAATTTTTGCTAATGAGTTCCCAGCATGTTTGTACTGCACCTGCAGTTCCCAAGGTAGTATTCATAGTGCTAGGAACAGGTTACAAGCCTAAAAGAAATTAAGCTATAAAAGCCTAATTCTGAACTCTTAAGGGGGTTGCAAGTAGAGAAATATTTTTGAACTACTGCAAAACTTTTAAATGAATATATTCATATTTGGGTTCATTTATGCCTACATTGTTGCAAGACAGGTAGCTTTTGTAGTATACTCTCTAATTATGATGTTAAATGAGCAACCTCCCTTCCCCCCTGCTGGGAGCTTGTAGGAACCATCTGAAACAGGAGTCGCATTTCCTCATGTTTCCTTATTCACACATTATTGCCAGAAAAAGACAGCTGTAGATTTACTGTTAGACAGCATTGGATAG
>VXAL01000183.1:268395-315993 GCA_013399475.1 Chauna torquata | reverse complement strand
CCACCCCTCCGGCCCCGGCTCCGGCCCCATCGCTGCGGCCCGCTGGTTTCTGGCGGCACCAGCGGCCACCGCGCAGCCCCGGACGTGCCTGAGCCCCGCCGCGGCGCCGGTACCCGCCGCCGCTCCGCGCCCTGGTAACTGCCCTCTTTCCTTCTTCTCCCTCCGTGAGGGCCCGCAGGCAGCGGCAGAGCGGGGCCCGGCCTGCCTTTCCCGCCCCTGGTCCGAGAGCGGGCGCTCCGCGCTATGGCAGAGGTATCGTGGTGAGCCCGACGTGTCCTCTGCACTCGGTAGTGAAAACAAAAAGAAAATAAACAAAAAGCAAACCAGTTCCCGTGAGGCCGTGTCCCGGGTGCCTGGGGCAGCGGGGACCGGGAGGCCTGCGCGGCCGGGAGGCGCGGGGTGAGGCAGGGCTGCCCGAGGTACTGCCGTTAGGGGAGTGCCTTCTGTTTGGCGTTGTAAAAAGCGCAAGTTTAGCGCGTTTGCACGTATTTTTTCTCTTCTAGTAGCGATCAGAAAAACTGGATCGTCTGCATGTTGTTTAGTACATTCTTCCCGATGTTTTTGCAAATCTTGTTGGAAAGTATTGCAAGCCCATCTATAACAGCTGTGGCTTCTTGCGGGTTTGGTTTTTTTTTTTTTCATTGTTTGTTGGTGGGTTTCGTTTTTTGTTGTTGTTTGTTTGTTTGTTTTTATTTGGGGGCATTGGTATCTTCCACTGTATGCACAACTAGAGGAATAGGAGACATAACCTGATCTTCAGAATACAGGTTTCTGCCTCCTCTTCCCCTTCTCCCAACTGCAGCAGGAGAAAGCAGAATGGGAAAACTTAAACAAACTGTTAATGCGTCATGGGTTGAAACCAGTGAGTCTTGCTGCCCCCCAAAACAGCGGAAATATATCAGGTAAGGAAATGCTAATTTTACAAGTTCTTGTATAGTAAGCGTAAAGTCATAAGGTATTTCTAAAGCCGTCACTTCCAAATGGTAGTGGAGATGCAGTCTTCTTTGGTTATTGAAAGCCTTTCGTTAAGACTTTTTGTTTATTCTGTATATTTCTAGATACAATTGTCTTAGGCAGTCAGTCTTCTCTGGGAATAAGACTTGCGTTAAAAACATTGATGGAAGACACCGACCGCCAACAGAAGATGATGCAAGGCCTTATGGAGGCTAATCGAAATCTTAGGTGAGATGCGGTGGAAGGAACTTACTTGCTAGTGCAAAGCAAAAGCACTGTCAGTGCCCATTTTCTGCCAGATGGAGCTCTTGCAACACCCGAGGCCTGAGACCTTTTTCCCTGAGATTTTTGTCCAATATGCAGCGATGTTTGCCTAGATTCGCTTGAGTTTTTGTGTTATTTAATCTACTGTTTCTTCCCATAGCGGCATATTTCCTGTACTGCTGCCGCAGGCTGTTATTAGGTGTCATCAGGTAATATTTGTCAGGCCTGTGCATCCTTCACTGTATTTAGCGAAATGAGTTTAATTTAAATCGAGGATTTATTTTTTTTAGAGATGAGATACGACAGGAACAAGGTCGGGCATCTCGACAAGAACAAAGGGCTAATGATTTGGAAAATGTGGTGAAAAACATTAAATCAAAAATTTGTCAGCTGGAAGATGAGACAATAGCTAAAGTTTGCCAGCAACAGAATCAGGTGAAAGAACTTCAAAAAGATCAACACGTTTCACAGGTAATTCGAATAGTGCTGTCTGAGGACTCAAACTTTTGACTTCTTTTGAAAGCGCTAAAAATATTTACATAGGTTGAAATAAACATAAGTCTTGTGTCAGAGTTAGTACACTATTTATAGGTAAGATTTTACATTTCGTGAAGAATTTTCTAATGATAAATTGGAAAAATACATGAACCCTTCTTCCACTACTTCTTCAGTATGGCTAAAAAGCAGGTATTAAGCTTCCTTGGGACCAAGTGCTACTTGGGCAGGTGAAGCACCATCTCCAGGATGTGAATTAGAATAATTTCAGAATGCTCTCATTATCTGTTCATAGGCAAAATATCAACAGCAACAGGAAAAGCTGCAAGAACAGGAAGAGACTATTGCCCGCTTGCAGAAGGAGCTGTGTAAAGCTGGGATGGAGGAGCAACAGCGTGTTGCCACTCAAAACAAAATCTTTTGCCGGTTTTGCAAAAGAGCTCCCAAGTCTCTTCTAGATCAGCAGTAAGAAATTTTCTTGTATTGGTGTGTGACCTGTAACATTAAGTGAAGAAACAGATTTTAGAATAACTGTTCTTGATACTTATATGAAAAAAAGTTGGAGACATTAGGAGAGCAAGCTGAAATATGAAGCCCTGCAAAGGTACATTAATGCAATAATTTTTTCTTGCATAATAAATGTGAGCTGGATAAATCCATGGCAAAAAATAGAAATTCTCAGCCACTGTATACGCTAGGTGTCAGCAAAGAGAGAAGAATGATTCACTCTGGAAATGCAGCATCTGCTAGGGTGATTTCATTCTAGGATTCTAACATTTTTAAATGTAAATTAAAACAAAACAAAAAAGAAAAAAAAGAAAAAAACGAAAACAACCCAGTTTTGGAAAGCAGTCTTTGCAACTGCTAAGTGCAGGCATACTGTAAGGCTTCCCAGATGATTCTGTGCAAGTTCTGAAAGTATTCTAAGCCTATGTCTCATGCAATAACACCTGCATGTCTGCTATAATCAGAGATTTGACAATTTTTAGGCCTTGGGTACCTGTCACTTCATTGTGCTGTTGTGGGCTGGTCATCGAGGTCTGGCTAGTAATGCTAACCTAGGAAGAATTTCAAAGGAACTGTACGTTACGTGCGCCTCTGCCTGTTTCTCGATGTGCCCTTAGTAAATGAGAAGAAGGATCACTGAATTTGGTTCCCTGGGTTTTCTCACCTGTGTCTCCAAAACAGAAAATCTCAGAGTGGGTCAAAAGGAAAGGCACGATTTTCTCAGCTGTTTGGTTTTCTGTGGCTTTATTTTCTTGCAACCACTTCCTTAGAAAGCACTTGTAGTTTCTTTGGAGATGGATGTTGTTAGGCTATGTGGGAACTTGTGTTCTCCTGTCTCCCTCAATGGTCCCTGCAGCCCTAGAGCTCAGGAGCGTGCCATGTTGTTAAATTTGCTGGGTGAACATCGGCACAAGGTGAGGAGGCTGTCAGAAGGAATTAGCTTTTGTCTGCTGTTGAGTAATTTTGCCACTTTCAATCTAATATAGAGTTAATGTCTCTACATTTCTTTTTTTTGAAAACTGTGACCCTGTTGGATATGAGGGAGAACCTGCTGTTTGGTGCAGTCACTTCTGAAATATAGTGCAGTTGTGCAAGCTGTCCTGTTCCTATGGGTTCGTTACAATATCTTCAAGGCATGATTTTTTGAGAATATCTGAAACTCACAATACCATTTTTCCTTATTTTTTCCTCAGGTTTCTTTGTCTAATTGATTATTATGAATCTCAAATTAATCAAATGAAAAAGGAGCTAAGGTAGGTCTCATCTAATGCCTCATGGTCCTACTGCTGAAAATTTTCTTTCTCCTTACTGTTCTTAAAACTTGTAACAGTAAATGCTCTGTGTTCCAGACGTCACTAGCATGTAAGAAACAGCAAAGGACTGTAATGGTCTTGGACATTTGGATTCATCCTGGGAATAACAGTCAGTCTAAGCAGCTGCTCAGTCAGGAGGCTAGTGCAGCTAGGAAGGCGGGTGTATTTAGACACTTGAGCTATAATCCTTTGTTTGTTTGCTTGCTTTTCCCCTTCCCCTTTTGCAGTGATTTACAGGCAGAACGACTGCATTAGCTGTGCTCACTCAACTGATCTCCTTTTAAAAAAAAAAAAAAAAGGAATACCAGCTTCTTAGCCTCATCATGGTGCCTAGATGATACCGAGCAACAAGCAGATTCCTGAGAGACATTCCTGTAATTTGAGATTATTATCTTGAAAGCTGAAATGGGATTTGCTTGTACTGGAATGTCTCTTGAGGAACAAGTGTACTCAATTAGTATATGAAACAGCTTCCCAGAATAATAAAGAAGAGCAGTGGCTCTTAGGGCAAAATTTCTATTCTGATTATTTTTCAATTTATGGAAACATTATCATACATAACTGCTAACTAAACTAAGATCTTGGAGGTAAATGAATTGTGGTAAGCTGAAACAGTTTATTTTTCCTAATAGGCAATACAAAAAAGATGAAGATCATGTACAGAGAGAAGTAAAAAGTAAAGAAGAATTCTTAAATCTAGATGCTACTCCTAATTATAGAGCACTGCTCACGGTATGGAACTGCTAAGAATAAGTCCATGCAGATCACTAAATGGTAACCCCTGAAGAGCCACACAGAAATACATACGTGTTTGATTTCTGTCTGCTTGGTCTTGTCTTCATAGTGTGTAAACTCTCTGGGCAGGGTTCACTGTCTTCATCTGTTTATGCAAAGATTCAGTACTATATTGTGAGTCGTCTTTGCTGAGGACTGAACAGACCTCTTTAATCACAGGTTCTCCACCTGTGGTCTAGTACAGCAGGCTCTTGGTCTTAGCTGGCTATTTCCTCATCCGTGCTGTCTTGCTATGTAAGGCAAATGGGAATTTCTCTTAACACATAACATACTTCAAAGTGTTCAAGCTTGTTGATTATGGAGTGAGCGAAATAAAAGAAATAATACAGTCTATGTTGCAGTCTTTCCAGAATCAACTTGTTGAAACAAAAGCCAGGAATGAACAGCTTTTGCTTGAAAACATAAATCTCAAGAAAGATTTGGAAACAAGGTGAGAAAGGATAAATACCATCCTATGTAAAGGCACTTCAGTAGACTTTGCTTTACAAAGGCAGAAATTGAAAGCACCAGCAACTGTAAAAGTGTAGTGTGAAATCTGCCTTTAAAAGCAATTCATAAAAGAATACATGTTCTAATAGGGCAGCAACAATCAGCCTTCCTTCCCTGCACTGTTAATAGTAACAGTTATTGTTGTGCAGCGCATTGTGTCGGACAATTGCATTGATGTTTGCACTTTATTTAGCAAAAGCAGTAAAAGTACAGCCTGAGTTCTTCATGAGCTGACTGATCCAGAACGCTCACAAAAACTTAGTCTTTCCACTAATAGCATTACTTCTAAGCCTGATTTCCGCTTAAAACCTGCAGCTCGAGGTAGAAATGCAAACCATTGTAGTAAGAAAGCCTGCGCCAGGAAAAGTGTTTTTTGCAGGTGAACTATAGCTGCATTACAAATTATTGTCACACAGAGGTGTTGTAGAATTTCATTTCCAGAATGATGTTATGGCACTGGCAGAGCTTTCTTACTTTTTTGCTTGGCTGAGTTTTATGGATGTCTTCAAATGCAAGGCATATAATATGGTACTTTTTCTTTCCAACAGACCAACTGCACAGGAATTAAAACTTTACAAGCACCAAGTGAAGAAACTAGAGAAAATTTTAAAGAAAACTATCCAGTAACTATTTTTCTTCAGTAACTTTCATGAATCCTCTGAACTTCTAAAGGCAAAGATACTCTCCAATCTATAACATAGAAAACAGCTTATAAAGCCATCTACCTTATCACTGTCCCTTACAGCCTAGTTTATGGGCAGCAAATGCTTTTGCATCTCCGAAGACACCCTGTGAATCTCTGAAGTGATGGCATGGTGTCCAAACGGGTGCACAGTAGGGTGTCTTTGTAATTTCATTTTGTCTTTTGGGATTTGGGTACTACCATAGGCAATATGGGCAGGACCAAACCGTGTTGTTTGCTGCTTTGGTGAACTATAAAGAAGGTTATTGGTTGCACTGTGGATTATGAATGAGAGAGTAGTGTACGAGTTGGCAAACTGTTGCAGCTACCTGAGGTTATGTCCATATCATCCTTAGAAATTTACTTAGATTTTTTTTTCCAGAATGTTTTAAAGACATTAAAGGTATTAGAGATCTAGTATTGACAAAGTGCCTTTATCTGGAATTTCACTTAATCATTTGTGCATGTGTATACTGAATACTACGTTTTTTGTAGCACAGTACAAAGTCTGAAAAAGACATTAAAAATGTTCAGTTTGTCATTTTACATTGTGTATGTTTAAATGGTCTTTTCTCTCATGCAGTGGGTATGATTTAGATAGTAGTTTTAGGCTGAAAGTCATCGTAGATTTGACAAGAAGGGTAGTGAGCTATATACCGTAGGCCAGGAAAGATGTTCATGCAGAAATAGATAAAGACTGTGGGCATGGAATCTGACCATTTTGCGTAATATTCTGGACTTCAGCCAGCGTAGAACTCCTAGTAACAGAACAACTGTACATCTACTGTTGTCCCTTCTAAATTAGCATGCAGTCTGGAATAACATCAGCCTGGAGACTTGAGATAAATTTCTGATATTTACATTAGGTATTATTCTTCAGCTAGTTCAGTTCGATGGAATAGTATTGGCAGGCATCATAAAATGGAGATTTTACTTTGTAGGTGTGTGTGTGCTATGTACCTGGTTCTTTAATCAAGTTGGAAGTAGTATCTCCTGCTAAGGCTACTTACGTAAGCTACTGTATGTATTTGGCATGTAGGTCTTCGGGGAGTAGTATCGGAGAAGGAATAGAAGAAAAGAAAGAGCCTGAGAGTATTGCCGGAGTAGATCAGCTACAGGCAGTTTGCCAGCAATACTTACAGGTATGCAAATTGCCTCTGTACTGTGTATATCTAGCACTTTCATAATGAAATACAGTAAAGGAGTTTTGTTTAACTATGTAAACTGAAGCGTGCTATTTTGAATCTAAGAGTTCATATACAGTCCTGTACATAACGTGTAATGTTCTGGATATGGCAGTTAACGTAGGCTGTCTTAGTGTAAACTACCTGAAAGTACAGCAAAGAAGCAGAGACTAGCTTGGCAAACGTCAAATCAGTGATTCAGTCCCAAGTCGTTTCAGGACAGGGGACACAATCAAGGTACTGTGCAAAACACATCCTTATCTTATGATCTTAAAAACACCTGAGGAGAGGGTAGCTTTTATTTTTCCTTGAATAAAGGAAGAGTAAATATAGTAGAACTTAGCAAAATGTAAACTGTGGAAGTAACAATGTTGCGAGGGGATAAACATCAAATATCCCTCAATGGGAAGTCTAGTTGCATTACTTTTACATATCTTCTAGCTAGTATATTTTTAAATCTTTGAATCTATTATATATTGAATGCATCTATAAAATTCATTGATAGTAACTTATTGGAGATATTTATGATTTAATGTTCAGATGATCATGACTGATGGTGAGGGACTTTTTTATAAAATGCTGTATTTGAGCAATAACTTTTTTTTTTTTTCGGTATTGAAGGTGTTGTCCAATATTGATTGCATCATACAAAGTCCAAGAGCTCCTCCATTAATATACAGGCGCAGTAAAGGGTCAGTGCAAAACTATATTAAAGAGAACGGACAGGAATGTGGATTTGAGCACCTTCCGCTCACTATAGAAATGTGGGCAGATCAGCTAATGGCCCTAAAGGTAATGCACTGTCATGCTTGGCTTTATATTCTTCCTTTAATCTGCTGACAACCTCAGTGCTTCCCTATACATAGCTTTTTTTGTGTGTAAAGCTTTTGTTGTCGTCTGACTTGGTGTTAAATGGACAGCAGAAAATTTTAAAAATGTATATACTACTTTAAAACAGTAAACTGAAAAACGAGCAGTGTGCATACAGGCCAGATACATTCTTCTGTGTATATCATCTAAATGTTTTTGTTCAGTGGCTGAGGCCGTAAGACCACATGTAGGCTTTGGAGTCTATGTACTTTACACATAAATGATGGTGCATTCTCTCTCTCCCTTTAGTCTTACCAGAACAGTAACTTTTTGATTTAAATCCAAGTGAAGTAATTTTGTTTAAAACCAAGCTCTCTGCGACCAACACTTGTTATTTCACTGAAGCAATAGTGTATGAAGTACTTTTATACTCACTTTCAGAGTATGTGTTCTTTCTAATTCAGAGAATGTAAGCAAGGTACTGTGCTTAAATTCCATGAAAACTTAAAACCTTACTGTCTCTCCAGTACCGAAATACTTTTGCATATGAGAAACAGAAAACAGCCCAATTCTGTAGTGAAAGCAACTTTAGGCAGCTAGTATAATACGTTGTGTCTTCTCCCTTCTAAAAGGATTTGCATAGGTCGTTGAGAAAACTGACTCTGGAACTGGTGCCCTGGCACATCACAGATCCACAGGATAACAGAGAATCCATACGAGTTCAAGACCTTCAGTTCATAGTAGATACAGTTTTGGAAGAAATAGAAAACAAAGAAAAGGTAATTTTTACCAGGGGCTTATAATCAAAAGTTACTGTGGAATTCTTAAACACATTCTTCACGTGTTGATAAGGCTTGTGCATCTGACAGCCTTTTGGGGTTTAAGAAATAGCTGTATGAAGATGTTCAATAGTCAAAGACTCTTTTAACATAATGGGTAAATCCACCCTGGGGAAGACTGCTTTAATCAAAGTCATTTGACCAATGATGAATTTGCATTGCCCTGTAGTCTCTGGTATTATCCTGTTCTGTCTGTTTCTCAGTCAGCATTGAGAATACATAAACAGACATAATAAGCAAGAGAAAAGAAAGCTTTCAAAAGAATATTTTTTTCAAAAGAATATTTTTGGTTTGCTGGATATTTGTGTCTGAAAACCTTCTTCAAAATATCTCTTCAGATTTAAGAATATTTGAAGTGCCTCGATTTAATAAGGGAAGTTACACCTGCTTTTCTTCATAGACTAGTTTTAAGCATGTTTCATGGTTTAGAAGAATCCTTGCTTTGTTAAGCAACAACATTGACAAGTTATTCTTTCTGCTTGCTACAGAACAGCCAGACACCGTCCTTACCAACACTGTTTGCAATAGTCTCTCACTTCCAGAAGTTGTTTGATGTGAATTCTCTGAATGGTGTTTATCCACGAATGAATGAGGTTTACACAAAACTTGGGGAACTGACCAACGCTATGAGAAATCTCCATGAGCTCCTGGAACTAGGTAAAGGCTTACCACCTAGCATTTGTTCAGACTGTTTCCAAAGGAAAAGGAAAATAAGTGAAAGGCCAGCTCTCCACAGAAAATATGTTGAGCTGCTGAGTAACGAGTAAACTAGGTATATTCTTCACTTGGAAGGTGAGAGCAGGCTGTCAACTGGGAGTTAGCAAGAACCTGTTACTTGTAAGCCTTTAGCAGCTGCTGAGGAATACCGGGGAGGCAGGAGAAGGGAATAACAGGTGAAACTGAAATATCTCTTTTTTTCCCCATAAAGCTTTGTTTCACGTGCGCTGACTTTGTAATTCTCCTTGATTATCTTTCACTCTCTACTTGAAAGATAACAAGTTTAAGAAGGTGTTTTGTTTTCCTTTTTTTTTTTTTTTTAAATTATTTTGGAACAGCTGTTAGATAAATAACCTTTGCTGTAGATTTCTCCTCAGTGATTCATTCAAGGGTAAGTATGTCCAGTCTTCCGGAACTTCCTTCTTGTGCTCCTAAAGATTTAAAAAAAAAAAAAAAAAAAAAAAAAAAAAGGTTGTTGAATGGTAAGAACTAAGTGCCAGTAACCAGAGGCCTGTGTAGTTACTTCTAAGTGCCTACTCTCTTCTGGTTTTGTACTTCTGAAGAACAGCAGC
This sequence comes from Chauna torquata, assembly GCA_013399475.1. Lineage (NCBI taxonomy): Eukaryota > Metazoa > Chordata > Aves > Anseriformes > Anhimidae > Chauna > Chauna torquata. The sequence continues at coordinate 306,372 of VXAL01000183.1, read as the reverse complement.
TGCTAATCTTCCCTGAGCTCATGGGTTTAAAGGCTTGGCTGTGCTGCAGGGTGTACAACCAGAGGGCAAGGCTCTTGGACTGCTGAGGTGTTTGGAGCCTCAAAGAGGGAAGCAGACTTCCTGCCTGCCACCAGCACAGGAGATGAGGAGGCTTCTTGTCTCCCTAATAATCACAAAGCGATGGAGCTCAGAGGATACCTACCTTTTCCACAAATCGTTCTTCCGAAGCTGAGAGAAGGACAAGGAGCCTGTTACCTTTATCACAGTAGTCAAAGCAGGTAAAAAACAATACCAAAACAAGTTCTAGGTATTAACAAAGTTTTAGCGGGCAGGTTCCTTGTTGGCCTAGCCCCCTATAGTGTACTTCTGTTGTGTTACAGAAACCTCATGAATAACCTTCTCTCTATATAATTTCACTTGGCCGCTTTCCACTGGCAGTGCAGGGTAGACTTCAGTACCATTTCAGTTGTGAAAACATACAGCTCTAACATGTTTTTAGCTACTAAAGGATTAATGAGAGATTCTGTCCTCCCAGTAACATTTGTTCCTGAATGTAGGCCCTTTGTTTTCTGTGAATGATGAAACTTGTATGCGTAGATGTGTGAAAGCTGAATAAAATCTGGGTACTTGTAAGAATTGAATTATGTCTTACTTTCCTGTTTTTACTGTTGCCAGAAACATGAAGTGTTTGTTTTCCAGATAGTTCAGTTCCACCCACTGTGGTAGTGGATACTGTTGGGAAACTGTGTGACATAATTAATGAGAACGTGACTGAGCAGGTACAGCAGCTTCTGGGGACCCAAGACATCCACAGGTATTTAGGGCTGTTCCATTGGTGACAATTCAAACATCAAGCTTACTAATGGAGAGAAGGGCCTAAGACTGATACTGAAAAGTGACTTTAATCATTTGCCGCAAAGTCAGTGAGCTGTGACAGTAACGGGTTTACTGCTATCCTGCATGGAAGAGAGCTTGAATACTTTCAGAAGGGTATAGCTGGTAGAGAGAAAAATTAAGGTTCCCTAACCAACTCCTTATTGGTTTGCATGGATGAGGTGATCAAAGCAGCCTATTAAGCAAGTGTTTCATAAGGAGACGTAGCAACTACTGCATGTTGGTGGGAAGGTGAAAGCGCTTCAAGGCTTCAAGTGTAATATTGAAATGTATTAGTTGCTGAGAGAGTGCATGCCTCAAACTTCCTAGGAAGATTTTGGGAACTGGACAAATCTCATTCTCATCTTCAGCAGATGAGACCGTGTATTTGGTAGCACACTGTGAGAGCTTGCATTCAGAATGTGCTATACAAATGTACAAAAAGATTAATTGCAGCAGTAAATTTGACACAGTTAATAATAGTAACTCCCTCATCCTTTCTGGGCCTCTTACAATTTTAACTAGCGATGAGCTGCTTATAAAATATTCCTTGCCTCCACCTCTGAAGCAGTTACATCAGCCACCCTCAGGCAGTATATTTAGCATACACAGACTGCTGTTCCAGTCCAAAAAATATGTGGCACTACATAAAGAGGAAAGGATGGATGAATATAGGGTAGAAATAGTGAAATTAGAGATAATCTTTTGACAGTTAACAGTTGTTGGCTGCAGGTTTCAGAATTTGAGAATGCATTTTTGGTGTAGATGCATTTATATACTATTAAGTAGCAGTGTTTTCAGAAAGCAGTGACACAGTATGGCAAAATAGCCAAGGAACTGAAGTTAAAATGTCTTTCTTAAAATTTCAGTATAATCAATAAGCTAGAAGAACATGAGTGCTTCTTTCCACCGTTTCAAGCTCTCATTCAAGATTTGCTCTGTCTTCTAGGTGAGTAATATTTGCAACAGCTGTAATTATCTTCATGCCAAAGTTTCCTCTTAAGACTTTAAATAGTTAACATGTATTTTGTTTATTCCTGGTGTGCAAAAACACAAGGAAAGTGTGAGGAAAATGTACTATAATAATTTTTGCCTCGCTCTCCTCTTCTTTCCCTGTCCTGAGAAAGTGTCTGACATAACTTTGTTTTCATTGAAAATGGGGTTGATTTATATTCAGTTGTATCACTCAAGCGGAACTTTTTTTTTTCCAAAAGCATGAAAAGGTTTGAGGAGTTTATTCTCTGCAGTACTTTTTGCTCACTAGCTGTATTTCTAATGCTTAAGCTAGAATTTTGGTTGAATTTACTTAAAGGTGTTCTATGTACATGTCTTACCACTTTGCTTTTCATTCTGTTTCAGAGATCAGTAACCTGGATGATATTTTACCTACTGTACAAAATTTGAAATTAGTAGCTAGTTAAGAGTTAAGTCTTCCTAGAATAGACCAGATTATCTTACCTGTGCAGTGGCCTGTTGATGCATGTATCATTACAGCTACCTCTAATCCCTGTTACCCTAATGAACAATTTCTGACTGACATAAATAAAAGCTTGGCTTTGCCACTGCATTCTTTCATTTCTCTGAATTCTTGTTTCATGGTCAATTTAAGAAAAACTTAACCACAAACAACTGGTCTGCTCAGTCCCAGAGGGAGAACCAATACACACTGTATCGATCTAGGAAGCTGAACCCAGCACAAAGCCAGAAAGCACATAAAGCCACCAACCATTTTGATGGTAGCTGGTACAGTAAGTATGAGATAAAGGTGCTCCAACTGCCTTAGCTGTAACACTTTCATCATTACCTGGGTTGTCTGTAGAGCTTATTTTAAAATGTTTACATCTTCAGAGAAGTTTGGGATTTGAGTTAGTGACTCTGTCCTCTTTTCAAGTGCTTACATGATTTCAGGCTCCCTGCTTTGTGCCGCAAACTGTTGTTCAGTGAGTATTCTTTCTGATTATAGATTGAGACAGGCTGGATTAATGTAATCTATGCTGAAAATATTTTAAGCCTACTTCAGATGGTGGTTTATGGGTTTTTGCCTAGCACAGCTTTGGAGTTACCATGTTCATATTCTACAGGTCAAAGGCATAGATCAAGTTCCTTAAGCAAGACATTTCAAAGTTTATTGTAAACAAACAAATACACCAATCTTCCAAAAATATTTTGGTATATTTTGCTCCAATATTAATAAAGCTTAGTTTACAAAACTCTGCTGTTCCTCAGGCTTTACTATCAAGGCTTATGAGATGTTGAAATGTACTGTAACAAAGAACAAAACATGTTAAGGCATCACAAACTAAAACTTTAGTGACATCTTGGTAAACTAATCTCCCTGCTTTTGGGAGCTCGTTATATGCAGCTACAATCTGCTAAGATACTTTTCAGAAGTGGAATATCAGTTTCTTAGTTTCTCAAGAACAACTGCTATTAGTTTTAAGCAGTTTATTTGAATGGGTTCTGTAGCCTTACAGATGAAGGATGCTGTTTAAAACTTACTCTTCTACAAGTACAATGCTTTCAGATATTAGAACAACATGAATAGGCTCTTGGGGAGATGACACTGCAAACAAAGTAATCACACATAGCTGATAATCTGTCTAGGTACAACACTTCCTTAAGAGCGTATTCATATTTATGGGTTCTTTGGGAGAGATACACCAGAAACAGCAAAAATAAATAATTTGAATTTTTTTCCCACTGTTTTTGTTTCATTTATTTATTTATTTTTTGCTTCACTGAGAACCAATCTCTGAGTAGGATCATTAAATTTACATGTCCTGAGCAGCAGATGGCTTCAAGTTTGCAGTGACTCTTTCAAGAAAAACACTTTAGTTACAAAAGAGATATATACAGTCAATATAAAGTTTAAAAATTAGTAACTTATGTACATGAGAAGAAATCAATTTTTCTTGCGTCTACTTCTTGTCAGCTCATACCTGAAAGACAGATACAGTAAGTAAGTAGTTTCAGACTTTAAAGTTTTAACTAGCACAAGTGAGAGAACTTGGGCTGCGTTATTGCTTGTGCTTCATATGCAGTATGGTGAAGGAGGCTTCAGAGGTGGCCTCAAACTTCAGCTCTTTACCAGGAACTTTGGGTGAGTCATTTTTCTCCTATTGCCATAAGCTTCCATGAGACACACACAGGCTGGGCATGGGGAACTTGGGTTTTCCTGTAGTGCTGACCACACTACTGGCAAGCTACTGGACTACACACACTGCATTCCTTGGTCTCCTTCACTGAAGGGTAAAGAAGGAAGAACAACTGCCAGTAACTAGAGACTTAGAAGGAAAAAAAAAAGCTGGTTCTTAATCTTTGCCTCAGACCAATGCTTAAGGTTGACATCTGAAGCACCAGGAACATACAGGCAAAACTGTAATAAGTGCTTTGTAATTAACGTTTTATCATACATATATATTGCTGATCAGAGTATTAATTTAGTTAAGATCTTTATCCCAGTTATTTGTTGCAAGTTTACTTTAATAAACATAATTCTTTACTTATGTGTCCCAGTGGCTTTTATGTAATTTAAAATATGCTGAAGACTACGAGAATAACTGACATATAGGCCTCTTATTAAAACTGTTTCACAGGGTAGGTATCACACTACTAACCAGATTAACATAAAGCTTAGATAAAACCATCAGATTAGTTTAAGTTAGCCCTGCATTTGCAAGTAAACTATTATTGTTGCTCACCAAAATACACAGCCCTTCTACCACCACCCCAAGAGTCATACAAACTCTGAGCAAAGCCATTAGCAGTGATTTAAAGTATGAAGATGAAACGAACTTACCATTGTGCAAAACCTTTGATTAAGTCCTCCTGTGACAAGTCAATCCGCACCTTTAAAAAACAATTTTTTTTTATTTTATATATGGATGTACGTGTGTGTGCGTGTACAAGGTACAAATTGATTAGCTTAGCTAGCACGCCTCCAAGTCAGTTTCACTTTTAAGTTCTAGGGCTACTGCTCAGGCTCAGGGGAGATGAGCTTCATGCGTTCCCAGCACGCGGGCATTAGCTAGCCTCAGCACTAAAGCTCAGTTTCTTAACAGCTCCACTTGGAAATTTATGTATCACGGAAGAAGGGACTCATGTTTACTATTCACAGAAGCAAAGCTGTTCACAGAAAACTTCAAGTATTGTTGGCAAGTTCTGGGTTTTAATCACATCTTTCTCAGCTTCATGTTTGCACTATTGGAGGTATTCCCCAAACAGGCAGCAGGGGATTCCAGGAAACATTTTCATTTCAGGAGCACTCCTTTGAAAGGAAGCAGCATGACATAAGGCCACATAAGCTTCCACAGGGTTATAGCCTGATGTCAGACAAAAATTTGGCAGACAGTTGTTTTCGGGTTTGCTAGTTCTATTCTTCAGAGTTGGTTACCAGAACTGCAGTTCAGGGTTACAGGAATCTCTCAAACTCTTCAACTCTATTAAACCAGTAGCATGACTTAGTTAAACTTACTTTCCCCAGCTCCTTTTTCTCCTGTGAAATGAACGGCCTGCTGTTTTTCACTGCAACGTCTAGTGTCCTTTTCTTGACATCTTCCAAAGATTCAAAAAATTCAAACCTAAAAGTAAAGTTTTGAAAGGAGTGACTTAAGTCAAAATCTAAAATCCTATAAAGCATCAGTGGCCGAAATACAGCAATTTTAACAGAGAAGGAACACAGCTTCACACAATAACCTTTACAGTGGAAATGAATCACACCCAAAGTTTGAAAAGGCTTTACTGTCCATTATAAACCTTGAGAACACTGGTGCCCAACTACAGCATGTTTTAGCACAGCTTGGAGGGCTGACTACAATCCACATGTGAACACAGCTTACTTTCCATGGAACAGAAAAGGCAATTCTATAGTTAGATTTTATTACTGTAAGAAATCTCTTCCAGGCCTCATGAAAGACTATGACACTCTGTTGGTCAAACTGCTCACTGTGCCAGGGGGATGAAGGAAAACGTGCATCCATGATGAAATGCTATTTACAATCATTGTTCCCTTCACGGAAGATCAGCATGTTTTCCATGCAACCTTTATTACTCAGAGGAAATAGCTGAGCCAACCCCCCAAGTTTACAAAGTAGGCTTACACCACATTAAGAGAAGACAAAGAAAGAAACCTGTGGCAATTAAATTCTTCATAGATCTGACTCATGGCTCTGGCACACATCATCAAATGTCAAAGTCAATTTTGTCCATGCTAAATCACTTAGGTTCTGCCCACCTGAATAGTTTTTCCTCAAGTCAGAGCTGTAAAACGGGTAATGTGTTTTGCAGCAAAGTATTGCTCAACCTATTATACTTAATTGAGGATGTACAGGACACGCCAATACTGGGGATGAGGAGAAGGATACTGTTCCTAACAGCTGTGCTGGCAATAAGTCAGTGGAGTACATGCCAGGGGAGTTCACGAGAACAGGCTGAAATGAAATCCACAACTGGAATGACTAGTGTTTTGAGTGTTAATAGGAAATATTTCAGTCTTTTCTCCATTTCTGACCTACAGACATGCACAGAAAGGACCGTAACAATGGAAAAAACTGAATTACCCAGGATCACCCAATATTCATGTATTTTCACATGTGTACCGTCATCTAAATACTAGACTAAAACTGCCTCTCAGATGAGCTCTACCTCTAAGCACTACTGTGATTGGCTTTATACAAAACACATTCCTTTACAGTGGCAAAGCTGCGGACAACAATGTGCAACATTTTTAACTTGTTCCCACCAGCTCTCAACGACAACACCCAGCCGTCTGTCTGAACAGTCCAGTCTCAAAAGGCTTTGTATTTCTGCCTTTGACTTTTGGAAAGATGTCAGAGTAAATAGCAGGCAAATGTATGAACAGAGAAGTAGGCTTTGAGAGGTCCCCAAATGGAAGGATTGCCTCTGTAGGGACAGGGAGTTAAACACGGTTAGGGGAATGTCTGTGTACAAAGAAGTAAGCACAGCGTGCGTCTGCTAGGATCAGGGAAGGGCGTGTGAAGATGTGACAATACTGTATGCAGAGCAAAGCCAGCCTTAAGGACTTGCAAATCACAGTTGAAGAGCCATTTGTTCAGAAGACCTGCAAATGTTCAGGTGCAACAGGTGCATATCTTATGTGAGCCCTTCCGTTATACAGATTGTATATATGTTATAGACATTGTAACTATTTCGGCAGCAATCATAATTAATGTTTTCTTACTTTTCATCATATTGGGGGTTCAGAGTTTTTTTCTTAACGGAAGTCTTCTTCCTGCTTGTCCATCTTCTATCTGGAAGCAGGTATATACGGACATATGGATCTACTCCACGATTGGAAGAGGGTACTAAGTTTCTGTTAAAAGAAATACAGTGTTCACAAGCAAGACAGCTTCTCCCACTCTGTGCATTTTAATTCCTTGTCTCTCTTAGAATCAGACCCACCCTTCCTGGATTCATGGGCCAAAAGCATTTATCTTGGGAGTTGAAACATAAGCAAATTAAAACCTTAAGGATGTGAGGCTAAACAAAATTTTCACTACTGAATGTGTGGCCACTTATAGGGGTTCCTAAATCAACATTTAAAAATTCAGTCATAGGTGTCAATCCTTGTCACAACACTTGTACCTCCTTCAGACACCCCAGGACATCTATCAGTTGTCAACAGTGTTCAGAGGAAGTTTTGGATGGATGAAAGTTACAGTATCTCTGCTGCAGCAAGCACAACTCGCTGGCCACTGTCACAGACCCATGGCTGACATTGACCAGCGCTTGTGGTTTCCACCTGCCTGGGCTGGGAAGGCTGAGCAGATTGAAGTCAGCCAACGCAAAGGCATCTTCGCTGGGCAGCTTACACTTTGCATGGTTCTGCTGCAGCTTTGCTGAATACTTGACACAAGCTCAGAGAACTCTTCCCCTTTCCTTTACAGATAGAGGCAAGGGATTGTCAGCGTTACCTGCAGCCATTCACCAGCACAACAAGACTCTGCCGTATTGAAGCATAGCGCACTGTGAGCTGAATCTCTCCCAGAGGCATTTCAGTCCCGCTGTAAGACAGTTACACAGTAAAAGCTTTTGTAACAGACCACATGCACAGACCTAGCAGAGTGAAACAGTACACGAGCTCCAGAAGTTGGTGATGCATTTTCAACTAGAATCAACTTTCAGGGCACTGTTCTTCTTTCTGGCATCTTACAGTTTATTTTCTAGAAAACAGCTGGACCACTGAGGCTCCACAGAAACAACACTCATGATAGCGCCAGCACTGCCTCGCCTGCCTTCTGTACAGGTACCTGCCCTGAGACCCGAAGTACAGATAGCCAAAAAAGCACCTAATTGGCCTGCTGCAGATGGAGCAGCAAAGTACAGATCAGCATGTATTTTGTACATGCTTTGCACACAACTCCTTCAAGGATGCTTGCATATGCAAAATGGGACCCTTTTTATATCTCTTTCTACATGTTACTTAAGTGGTTTCAAATCCAAGACATTGTTTAAAAGTGTTTTAACAATGGTTTACAAATGAGGCCCTTTTCAGAGCTAGAGAACTTGCCAGTCTAGAAGTATTAGATTGAACTGGAGCTGGGTTTGATGTTCAGGTTGATAACTGGTCTGATGCTCTCTTAATTGAGATGGGCCTTCACTGCTGCTTCTGTTCACTAACAATTCTACTAGCTCCAGTCTGCACCCTTCGAGGGACAGATCCAGCTCTCCATCATCCTTGACAGAGCAGGCTACCTGCAGCCTGATGCTTAACACTGCAGGAAGGGCGCACAAGCAAACCTATGTAGGAAAAGTTTGTTCACAATGTTATAAGAGTCTCAAAACTTGTTGGATAAAACACAGCATCCAAAACTTTAAGCAGCCAGATAAGCTTATCATAAGATCACGTTTGTACAGAAGTGGGATAATTCAGACTTCCAATCTCCTGTTGAAAAGGACCTTTGGCGCTAAACTCACGAGTGTTATGGGACCCAGGATATTCTGTGTGAGAGCCTCTTAAACAATGTAAGGCCCACACACGCAGCACCTCTTAGGATGGCCAGAGAAGGAAACGCATTCACTTTACACTCGATCTGACAGCAAACCTGTAAGTTACTTTGCTGTTGACTTAGTTCTTTGTAAGGTGATTTGAGACCCAAGACTCCAAATGACTTGGCAGTCTTGAATTCAACTGTATGCAACAGCCACCTATAAAAACTAAACCTTCTCAAGAGAAGAACAATTCAGCTGGGAGAACCACCTACTTATGAAGGTCCAGATTGCTGCTACTTAGTTCAAAGCAAGAAGAAGGCAGAGAACCCAGCGAAGCGACACTGGGTGCAAGCCTCAGTTCCTCTACGACCGGCAATGTGGGCACTACCGCTGCTCTGGTATGCAATGCTGACAATGGGCGATGCTCTGGATTGTGCTCACTCTCTGTCTCATTAAGGCCAGCAATAGTTTCACTTGCTACAGGTGCTGCCGAACTGTCATTTGTGTCCACGTCTTCACTGCTGTCTTTTTTCGCCTGGGATTCAAGCACTGCAGTGTCTTTGCTCAAAGGAGGTACTTTTGAGACTTCTGATTTTGGTGGGGAGACAAACTTTTGCTGGTTTCCATCCTTCTCCATGACATGCACAGGACCTTGCTTCGAGGCACTGACACCAGCCTTGACTCTCTGTGGATCGGGTTCCTCAACATTCAAGGCCTAAAAATCACCAGAGAGAAATGAGTGCTGCTTCCAAAACACTGGCATTAATGCCAGTATTACCACCTAGGATGAAATTTAACCACTACGCTACTGGTCTTAGAAAGCAGGAAACTGCCATTATAGATGAAAGAGACCTATGGGATTAGCTATGCCATTGTCTTTCCTTGTCCTCCTCTGTATATATTTAAGTGTCTAAACACTGATCCAGAGCACTGTGAGAAAACAACTCCTAAGCATTACTGTCTCTCACTGCTTTGCTGTTTTGATTTCTCAGCTTAGATTTTCTCAGTTCCACTCTTTAACATCATGAGAAGGTTTCTGGCAATGCCACTGCACTAAATTTTAGGAAGCCTCGGGGAGAACTCTCAGCTCCACCACGCACTCTTAACTGCGGTTAAGGATCTTGTCAGACTTCTACCTTTATACTCATCTGTGAAGCAAAGCTGCATTTCTCCTCTCCTAGATTTCATCTCTTTAGCCTGGTTAGAATTGGGAGCTTCCGCTGGGGAAGTCAGGTGAACATGGCAAAGAACAACTTACCCGCAACACTAGTTTCATCTTAACGAAGCTGTCTGAACTGGAATGATCCAGCTGAAATCTCTGATCCAGAGTCATGTTTGGGTCCTTAAGTAAGTGGGAGAGACACACCACTGAGGTTCCCAGGGCACTATCACGATCCTTGTCTTTTATCTAGAAGAAAGAAGTTTTTCTTAAACGACAAACTGGAAAGCATACCACTGGGAACAGCAAAGCTAGAAGGTATTCCAGACAGAGACCAAAATAAGCTTATTTACTTCAGGACATACTATCAAGAATGGTTACTTCTGAACAGGTGATGCTAGTATTTCAGAAGTATAGAAATTAATATGTTTGGAGTAAAAATCCCATCTCTAACTATGCAGAGAAGGAACTGCCTTAGCATAAAATCTAGGTCCTAGAATTTACTTGACCTTCCTTACTTGTTCTGCATAAAATGTCCTAGGCAGGTAGGATTACCACTGATCTACATCTTCACAAGTTTTTTATAGGAATAGTTTATTTAGGCTTTCTAGCCTCAACATGCCTTCTAAGTTCAAATCCACTTCTGCAGCCCAGTGAACAGCCACAGAACTGGTTGGTGACTTTAATGTAGGCTAGTGAGATACAGGACTTCATAAGGAGCCAAAATACCAAGGTGAAGAGGGAGACCCTGGCTAAGAATTAGGAATGCTCTGATTTCTGACAGCAAAATATTCATGGCCTTACTGTATGCAGATCTGTCTAAAACCTTTGCATTTTTCAGCCAGAAGTCTCCCACGTTTCATACTAAGATACTATGCATTATATGATCCTAGAGCAAAGGCAGATACCAGCATCACCTAACCGAGAATTGCCTGTACAACAACAGGCGCTCCTTCTACCTTTAAGGAAGAGGAATACAGTACATGCAGACAGAAATAACCTGCACTGAGATCACATCCACTATGAAAGGGGTGTCTTTGTATGAATGTACACGGGATTTCCAAAGGAAAAGTCTTTTCTCTTACCTCAACATGCAGTGACTGGGAATGAGCACTGTGGACAAAGAAGGTGAAAGCCTGGCCCCATGTGGGATCTTTGCTGAAATTGCAGGTCTGCAACAAGAAGATTGTGGCATTTGTATTAGCATACTCCGTAAGCAGCAAAGAATACTGTGACACTGATCACCAGAGAGGATCACAGTGACTCTCTTGTTTTGTTCAGTGATGCTACACCCCAGCTGTACAAAGAGAGTGAAATTCCCAAGTCAGAAGTGTGCACAAGCAAAGTCTCTGGCAAAACCAGAACAAGCTCTGTGAGGTGTGGAAACACCGAAGAACAAGTCAGGCGAGCTGCAGTTGGCCCCAACCGGTGTTGCCCAGACCAACAGCCCGCCCCACTTGTAGCAAGGCACTGCTCCCTTCCTCCCACCTCTCTATCCAGAGAGTCAGAGTGCTGCTTCCAGCCCACAGACACCCAGAGCCAGCTCCCAAACCTGCAGCAAACTGGCAGGGAAGGTAAAAAAGCTAGAGAGGCAGTCTGAGGGGTGTAGAGCTTGTGGGAAGAGTGGGAGGGTACAGCTTCAGTGTCATCCACTTAAAGGATGAAAGAGCACAGAAACCACCCATGGGGGCTCCGGCTGAGGCTGCTGCATAAAACAGTTGCTTCTGTCAGGTGACAAGTGCTGGCAGCATGGGAAAAGGAACAGGGACAAGCTGGAAGTCTGACCTAGGTTGGAAGAGGCAGGAGATGATGCAGGGAAAACAAAGTCAAAAGACGTTAAAATGCAAGCAGAAGCCAATTTCTGGGTGGAGAAGGTGGAAGAAATGAAGGAAAATAGGTGCCAGTCCCATATGTTCGTGTGCAGCCAACAGGATTAATTACTGCGTTGCGTGCCCAGAAGAATGTTGGGCCTCTCCCTCATCCACACCTGGCTGCGGGACAATAAACACAGCAGCTACTAGGAGGGCAGAACTCAACAGTTGCTCATATTCATCAGGCAAAAATAAACATTAAATAATGAAAAAGAACTGAAAGTGAAGAGGTGGAGATCCAGATATATCTTGTCCAGGTAAAAAAAATAAAAATAGAAAAATAAAATCACTAAGCCTCTACAAAATGCAGCAGCCAGGATACTCTGATGAGGGAAGAAATGCCAGCTTGATGAGAATGACGCTCTGCCCTGAGGAAGCACGAGCCAGACTGGAGAATCATTTTTATTTCTGCAGCCTTCAGAGAACTACGGTATCTTGGCCCTCATGACCTTGTGGGCCATGAGAACAAAAATACAGACCTACACAGCAGCTGATCAGACACCCACTGATCAAGCACACCTCAGTGACCCGGTGCTTCCACATGCTGGTTGACCCCCGCCTCCTGGCCTCTGCAGCCATCACCATAACCACAGCTGTTCACATCAGCTACACCAGTCCTCTCCCCTTCTAGGGGCTACTTGGAGATGGTCACCCATAAAACAGGTAGCACATAAGGAAAGCAGAAGAGTCGAACGATCTCACCTTGCTTTTCTGAGTCTTGCTTCCTACTGTGAGCAGGGCAAAGGAGGAAGGTTCTCTTTCTGTCTTCTGTCATTTAATACAAGAAAAAAAAAAAAACGAAGAGACAATTTATAGTTCACAGGAAGCAATATCAAACCATTACTCTTTACTTGAAATACATTGCAGGAAAGCTGGCAATAGTTTTCAGACATGGGACATCTGAAGAGTGCAGCATGCAGGAGAGACTCCAGCGCTGTAACACAACACAGCCTTACCCTCTAGCATCAAGAGTTCACATTTAAGCTAAAGTTCTATGTTTTTAGGTTTCAAAAGGTGAGCAGCTAAATATTTGTTGGAAGCTGTGAGGAAATAGATAGAGAAAAGCATTCAAGCTTCAGCAGCCAGTGGAGAGTCTTCATTCCCTGATGAAATAGGACTCTCAGAATTGATTTCCTAAGCTCGGAACATGCTGTAAAAAGCAGCTACAAGCGAGTCTTTGGCACCAAGTAACAATTCCTTTCCAGAAGCAGTAATACCGAACCCCTTGTGCTGTGCTCCTCTGCACTAATGCTATAAAAGTTAAGGTTGACAAGTTGTTCTTAGCATGAGAAAACAAGAAAAGTGTATACAATGAAGTTCAGAATTAAGGATTATCAAATGTCATGTGTATCACAGTGTTGGTAATTCATCTAAATTGTAAAGATCACACTTAGGAGGGGAGCTACTCAGAGAAAACAGGGAAGCTTTGTCCACTGCTCAGAGCTGTGGCTGTGTATAGCTTGTTCGTGAAAAAAGGGAGAAAGACATCCTTTCCTACATTCACGATTTACATCCCAGTAGCAAAATCCAGTATTTGGGGGGTAAAAAGTAACCGTAAGCAAAGGGAGAGGAGGCATGAATGACAGAGTTGTTTCTGAATCCCTGAGGATTCAGGGATTAAAACGGGGAAGAAATCTGGTGGTCAGGTCTCCAGTGGACAGGAAGGTTGCCACGAATGAGTGCATCCCTTCACTCCCAATGGGAGAAGATTAAGCTGGAATGGCTCAGCATTAGAAGAAGCCCTGCAGCAGCAGAAAGGGTACTGTGACTTGGTCTGATGTTTGGAGGCTCCTACTCTCTAAAGTATAAAATCAAGACAATCCCACAAACAATTGAATACTTCTGTGCTGCTCTTCCCCTTGGACCTCCTAGACTTTCAGTGTGGGGGAGCCTTTCAATCACTCTCTTGAACCAGTGGTCACAGATTTTGACAGTGGAGAGATTCTTTCTTTTTAACAACAGCTACTTTTAGCTGCTATGATACATTATAAGCCAGAAGGTGGTTTTGCAGGCACAGGGGAAGAATATAAATTTTACCTTGAGGTACTTGTTATTTTTGATCTTCTTTGCTCCACATTCACCATTTGAATACTCAAAGTGGTTTTTCTGAATTAGTAAAAGAGTATTTTTAAACAATTAATTTGTGGGCTTTAAAAAAAAAAAAAAGGGTTAGCAGTGAAGGCTGTCTGCATGTTGTTTGTACTTACTGGAAGGTTGAAAGCGCTGTCCAAGTAGACTATCAGAATTGCTGTAGACAGACCCTTCTTATCCTGTGAAGGCCAGGAAAACACAAGGTAGGCATGATCACTCATCAAGGACAACATACAGCACAAGACAAATTCAAAGTTTCTGTAAGCTAAGCATTTCTTCACCTTTCTCCTTAAACTTGCAATTTAGAGGAGCACAAGCCAATACCCTACAGCATGATGGTTTTAAGCAGACCAGTAAGAAAAGGCATAAGTCTTTGCTATTCACTGGCCTTAATGCCCTTCAATCTATCTAGTGCAGAACTGGTCAGATTCCCCAGTGCATCAAGACACCCAAGCACGTGCTCAACCTTATACATCAACATCAGGAATCCAGTGTCAGCAGAACAAAGCCTAGAAACAAATTTTATTCATCTCAGTGGAACTCTAATGCTTTTTGCTTGATTATGAGGAAACAACATCCTTGGGAGATGGGCTGGATCCAAGGAATTCTGCTGACCAAATAAGACACCATTTGTAACCATGGCCCTACCAAGCAGCAGTGCTGGGCATTTCTCTATGACTAGTACAGGTGTACAGTTGCTGGGGTCCTACACAGACCCTAGATGAAGACGAAAGGGAAAAATGAACAAAGAAGGGAACTGTGAGAGACCACTTTGCAGTCAGCCGAACAAAGCTTTGCTAATTTAAGTAAAAACAGCTGCCAGATTTTAGTTGCTCCTGTATTACTAAGGGACCTGGGGCAAGCAAACGCTCTTCCTCTCCAGGAGGGAAAAAAAAAAAAGAAAAAAAAAAATCACATCAAAACAGTCAGACAAAAATAAACTCCTGTGAGTTTGCCTGGGGTTCCTAATTTTACATGCTTCTTTGTTGATCACTGGACAGGGATCAAAGTATCTGAATCCTTTAAGCAAATATACTCACCTCATGTAGCTTTTCTTGGTCATTTACTAGTGAAAGCCACTCCAGCTTTAAATGCAAGTGTCCACTTGTTGTCTTACTTAAGGGAAACCACTAAATGGAGACAATAAAGAGCAACTTGAGAACTGTGAGGCAGAACAATTTTTATATATTGCAGACCCAGGGACTTAAGCACAATAGACAATACGAATCGTACTCTGAGCTTCTTAACTTGAATTTTTGACACTTAGATTGTACCATGTCCATCTAGTTGGGAACACAAGCCAGAAACAGTGAAATAAGATACCCACATACATGCAGTGCACATGGATATCTGCAACCAGCAGCAGAATGAGACAGGTACTCTGGCATTGTTTGCAGAGTGTTGGGTTGCAGGATAAGCCACAATAAGATCTGATTGTTTCTTCTCTCAGCAATCAGACTGCTTCACCAAACTTTATCTGTAGCCTTGTAGAAATATTGGGTACACACAGGATACATGATATCAATACAAGATACCCCACTGCTGGCTCAGCATAACCTCAGGGCTATCTGAGGTTGCCAGCTTGGTTGTAAAAATGATTGCAATGGCTACTTCAAGTTTTCTGAGCAAAGAAAACTTCACAAAAAGAAAATACCACAGTGCACGTGTGCAAGGAAGCTTCAAGAACACAAAAACAATGCACTAGCATATGGAGAGCATGAATGAGTACCTGTGAGCATACATCACAACCACATTTAAAAATAACCTGTGATCTTTACCTCATCAACAGTTCTGTCATTCATTATATCCACCAGGTTTATAAGCAAGCTGGAAGACAAAACCCAAACATTTCAGCGTATATTTAGGCATACAGTGTATTGCTGATTAGTGGACAAAGCTGGGGTGGGGAGGGGGGGAGGAAACCACAGCTACCAAGAAAAAAGCCCACAATCAAATCTGTTCTAAACAGCAACTTCTACATATTACCTGTGTGCATGTGTGGTGGAACACATACTTCTACAGTACCTTCTCCCTCTTGAAATACTTCCAGAACTAAAATATATTTTAAATAAATCTTAAGTCAAGTAGTAGTCACCACTTCTAATGGCTTCCTAAAATTCCCTGCAGGAGTCAGGGCCCATTCTCTACCTTATTCAAAGCTAGCTGCACTAGGAACTGATAACTTGATGTCAATGTTTGGACAAAGGGAATAGCTTCCTTCAACATTAAATTTCCTGTATGAATAATCTGGGTGTTCTGTTTCAGAGATTACTGGACCTGAACAAGTATTGGATTGTTTTGTTCGTTTCTTTGAGTTTTTACTTATTTTTAGTCAAGCAAATATGAAGATATCTGGTCCTAAGAAGCAAGATTGACATATGCTGTCTGGAATAGATCATGACCATCTCTGCCTTCCCCTAAGTACTATTATCAAGAACATCAGTGATGCTGTCCCACTTGAGAAATCCACAATTTATGAAGCAGTGCCCCTCTCCTATCTGTCATCTGATATGAAGAGTGCAGTTTCCTGGCCACCAATCATTTCAGAGCCTTCATATTTTCTGCATGAAATATGGATGTCAAATGTTGCTATAAGGATATTTCTCCATTACAAAACAGCAAGACGACCTTATCAGAACAAGAAAACATTCCAATTAGACTGCACTTGATTAAGACTGAAGATATGGAGGAGAAAGGATCTGATCTCCAGAACTGTTTTCTCAGATCCATTGAGTAGACTTGTCAGAACTCTACATCCTTTTGAAGAGCAACAAAAAAGAAATCTCATTGATTTACCTGCCCATGAAGTCATCTTTATCTGGATCTTCATCGTACAAGTCCACTTCTAAGTCCTGACCAGGCACTTCATGAACAACAAACTGGTGGAGAAAGAGGTATTGATTAAAAATGAAGAGCACTCACATGGGTTCACTGCTTAGGCTGTGGATAAGAGCATGACACTTCACAGCTGTATATTACATTAAGGACATTCCTTGCTGTTTTGCAGCTGATCTTGTAACAAATACAACTGATTATAGACAAAAATATTTTAAAACCAGTTTGCTTGGTTTTGAATTAAAAGTTAAACCCGTCAAACTGATATCCCTAACCAGCATTGTTCAGAAAAACAGAATGAGCTAAGACATCCCATGCACAAAGAATAGCCAATGCTAGGGCAGAATACAGTTGCACAATCAGATTGCTGCACTGATTGATATTTAAAGCAATGCTTTGCACCTCCTCCAAAAACCCACATATGTAAATCAGATCAACCTGAATGCCATTTCAGGTTTGAAATGTAAATTTGACTTGTTTAAGAGACAAAAATGCCTCATCAATCAAGTAACAAGGAATTCCACCTGCTCCAGTGCAGTCAGCTAAGAGAAGGTCCTCCAAACACAAGGATGTAAACGGCTGTGCATCCTATAGATGGAAAGATCAAAAGATGCAGTACCTCAAATGTCTCATTCCAGATGGGATTAAGATCTCGAGAAACTGTCTTGCTTCGATACTGCACTGTGCCAACTCGAAGAAGAGCATATGGGTCAGATTTCCCCCTTATCGCACCAAGGAAATTGTCTTTCTGGACAAGGTTTTCAGCTTCTAACAGATGAACCCTTATTACTCCCTGGATAAAAAAAATATATATATGAAATTGGTCGTGAAGATGGGATCTTTGGATAATTACAATATGCTACCTCCTAAAACTAGCTATTTCAGGCAACAAGGGTAGTCAGCATGACAGGTTTGCAAAGACGTATTTTGAGGCAGTATATTTCAAATGACAGCTGTAATAAAACAATCACTTCTCCCATCATTTACCTAGACAAAAAACCTTAAACAGATACACAATCCACTCTAGATAGTTGGGTAGGAAATAGTCTTCAATTTATTTTAAAATCAGAAACATACATATATACACAGGATCATATGCCACAGTAAAATCGAGTGTGGAGTCAAGATCAATTTTCACTGACTGAAGGAGGAACTAAGCATCCATTGGCAGATTCTTATCTTATTGCAGAGTAGCCATTCCACTTCAATTTGGTAATGCAAGTATGCAATAGGAAGCAGCCCTCTGTCATTCATGATTGCCCTCATTAATGAATATATTATGCATTTGACGAAAGAAGGAGACCAGAGATTTGGACATGTCAAACATTTAGGAGATTTGGGTTGAGTTTGTTTGTTTGGTTTTTAGAAAATATTTCTTTAACGAAGAGGTGTCATCCTCTGAGCTCCCTATTTACATCCCTTCACAGCATTAGTGAAGAAATTATGTAGCCTGACACTTATTGCTCATGTATTTACTTTCTCTAATTGAAGATCTGTATTCTCAAATGAGACTAACAGTTTAAATTGGTAAACATCTCCGTGTCTAAACAGACTTCTTATGCCACAGATCGAGGGGGTAAGCAGCCCCTGCCCCCCCCCAGTTAAGAACCATCCAGTATTTGCTTTTGTGTTTCTGAAATATTGCCTACAGAAAGCCTACAATCCAGGCTGAAACAGCTGATGAGAACTGGATGCACAGGAACCTGACACGCTAAGTTTGCATGCATCTGCATTGCAGCCAATGCACACTCAGGTAGATTAACATCCTCACTGGGAGAAAAAAAAAAAAAAAAAAGAAAACTACTCACGTGAGGGATAGGGAACCTCAACTGGGCAATGTTCATGTTCTTCTTCAGAGGCACTGTGATCCTGTTTGGTAGAACCAGCCGTGCAGCAATGTAATCTTGAATTAGCGAGTCTGACATTACACTGCAGGTGAAAAAAAAAGCAACCTAAATCTCTACAAACCATCACCATTTCAGCTAGAATGAAAGAATAAGGCACAGCACAAGAAACAGGTACTACAAAATGAGCGATACCAACTACTTTCCCCCAAAGAGTGCCCATGTGCAGAAGAAACTTGAGCTTGTGACATTTAGCTTAAAACAAGAGGACACGGACAGGATAGTTTAACACCAGAACCAATCACCAAGGATGGATGTGGATCACTGTGGAAAATTAGGTCATCTCCTAATAATAATTCCCGTCCAGTTGAGCTGCTGCTGCAGAGCAGAAGATGAGCATGGGCCACCTCTCAAGACCTCTTATAGTCTTACAGTTCCATTGTACTGCATGCAATCGCCATTGCCTTGTGGCACACATGGTGCAGTGCCCACTTGCACGCAGGGATGTTCAAGTCTAGAGCTACTAGGGCCGTATGTGAATTTGGCTCCAGTAGATGGCAAATGACGAGAGGGAGCTTAGGCTAGATACTGAGATAGCCATGCACGCAAACAAGTCACACAATCTCGTGTGCCTTCTGGGTTTCCCTGGAACTGCTGACACCAGAGACTGACAAGGTGAGGAGGGAATCTGCAATTTGCAGTGTTTTGCACAGGGCAGTTTGTTTTTAGACCTAGAACATAGCCCCAGCGCTCACTGCTTTCTGCTCTCGGCCACAAGCTGAGACCTCACTGTAAAATGGAAGGAAAAATCAGCCACATTCAAAATACAAAATGAATTTGGCTTTGTTTTTTTTAAAAAAAAAAAAAAATCCAAGCAAAAGATGAGATTCTCTCTCCTGATATATTTCGCATTAAGAAGGGAAATCTCACTTGAAGTAACCAGACCTCTGGCACACAGGAGAACACACCGTCTGAACTGAGGGTGCTGTCTGTCTTGGAGTATAGGGAACTTTCTGGTCTAACCTAACACTTACTCATTTTTAGCTTTTCAGTTTAAAATCTTTTATTTGGAATTGCCATATTTGTATGGCAGGGAAAACTAGTTTGCCCTGTTTCTCCTGAGCAAGAAGTATATGGATACCACAGACCTCCAGTACTCTCTGGGTGATTAATGAGAGAATTTCAGCATGCTACTACAATTCAGAACGAGCAGAAGACAATATTAAGAGAGAAACCTGAGCACATCAAACATCTGACTTTTATCCTCTTGATAAATCCAGTGCTTATAAGGCAGCTTTTCAGCGAAAGATTGTGCAATGAAACTGTCACAGTTCACAGATGAAGCAGGATTCACACAGAAGGAACAGCCCCAGTGTCAAACCGGGAGCCTAAAAACTCTTGGTCAAGCTATTGGATTTCCTGACGAAGTCCTCCTTGCAGGGAGGTCACAAACTGACCCTTCTCTCGAGTCTTAAGGCACACCCAACTACACAGAGCTTGTACATAAGGACAAACGTCTGCATCCAGTATCTTTACTCTCTTAAGTAGGAGAATAAAGAAAGGGAGAGCTCTCACTCTACCTGTATTTCAGCCTGTTCACAGCAGACATGATTTGCTCATGGCTTTCATGTGCTGCGTTGATGAACAAGCAAGGGTTTCTATGTTCAAATCCCTGTGAGAGAATCAGAGAGTGAAGATTTAGGACACCAAATTTGCACTTAATTATATGAGAGGTTGTAGGCTGGAACACCTACATACCTTTTCCCTGCAAGGATTAAGGAAAGCTGCATTAGAAAAGAACAGATTAATTCCTCTGATAAAAACTGGAGCTCTCAGGGCAAACTTCAGGGCAAAAGGCCACTCTGGCCTCAAATTAAGAAAAAAAAAAAAAAAGCTTCCTCTCACTTGGCATCAAAGATCTTCAGAGGCCCTTTATTGCATAAGCTGGCACCTAAAGTAGCAAGCTGCTTCCTATCTGCCTGCAAAGCATGAGCTGCAGTGGAAGAGAGGGGAGCATTAGTGTCTGCATTCACTTTTAAAGACAGAAAGGCAGCAGCTGAGTAACCAATATATATTTTGCTCGTGTGACAGAATTTTCTCCTTACACTGAGAAACAAGGAAAAAGTGAATCTCCAATCTGGAGGAACAGATTGAAATTTACAATAGTGAAAACCGATGAGATTTTCATCCTTGCTGTGCAAGTTTTATGTACAAGATCAACCCAAGAGGCATTGGGGAACAGCTAGGTTTTCTGAAGAACCTAAAGGATGAACAGATTACAAAGAACAAGAAGAGTATTTCTTTATCATGGACTGGATTTCAGTTCATCAGAGGGTTGCAACCCTGTGATACCTAAACTTTTTTCACTTTGAGGTAAACAAACATAAGCACGGACTGCCAGTCACCTAGATCTGCTCATCTACCTTTATAGGAAACTGGCACATTGGAAACAAAAGGGCTTCTTTTTCAGTTTATCCTAAATCCTCAAAACTACAGTGGTCTACTTCCACCCTAAATCCCAAACGCAGTGAAGTGATTAAAGCAATTTTGACATAATGTAAAAGCACCCTGCTCAGAGTTTGCATACTCCAGCCAGACGTGATGGCGTGAGTATCAGCATAACTTCTTCTACACATCACTCTCAAGAATAACTGATGATTACTGGAGAAATCTTTCCCAATTCCCAAAGGCTTTTTAAAAAGGAATAAAGTGAAACAATACAGACACTCACTTAATCCCTGGGACATCCAGGAGGTTGCTCATGCCTGCCCAGTTGATTTCCAAGTGCTACAACAAGGTCAGGGAGAGAAATAATACAAAACCATTAAGATTTATTTCAGGACAAATGTTGAATTTAAAGGTGAAGCAAATGCTTCTAAAACAAAGCTGGCTGTTTAAAGCAAGCCAAATCTGCATCAGTAAATGACTGTATTTATACACTAAAATCAACAGGTGACAGCAATTCCCTTCTCTATTTTACCTGTCATACCTGACATTAAGGTATCACTGGGACTTGTCCTGCAAGCATAGGAAAACACAGCACTTAGCCCCTAGCAATGCCCATTGGCAGATGCCCCAGGGTCATGCATAGCAAATCCAGCAGTTCTACCTAGACTTTGAAGTTGTTTCCCCACCCTTTCACTTAGGGGTTGGACTACACCCTGAGGCGGGGTGGGGTGGGGTGGGGATTTACAAACACCACTGACTTCAGGAATCTGCATTTCTGTTTACACAATAAACAAAAGAGTTTTTCATGTGTAAAAATAATGCTACTACACATAAACACAAAACCACCTCATTCAATATCAAAACTGTATGACTTCCATGAACTCAAGCAGAGTATAATCCAGAATCAAGCAGAGTTGTGTGCTATAACATAACTGCTTTTTTACAAGGCTAGAAGGTTTACCATACTTTAATTCAACCATGATTCAACTACAAAGCACTTGTGACCTTAATCTGGCAAGCTTTCAAAGGGTGGCCACGACTGAATGGTCCACAAGATGGCTTCATTTAAAATCTATGACTGGGAAAATACATCTGCCAGGACCCTTCCAGCAAAGGCATATGAAATGGCTACTGTGCTGTGATTATCGGAAATTCCTCCCCTTCTCAGACAGAAGCAAATAACTCTTTAGGCACTACTGCAGGAGAGTAGGACAAATTCATTCCCTTCCTCTTGGGATTCAAGATGAGCATTTAGCAATCAGGAATTTGCTGTTCAAATACCCGCATTGTGAGGTATTCACAGTTACGCTGTGTGGGTTACTAGTGATGGACAGCTTACATCACTCACTGAAGACCAATCCATGCATTAAGACAGTCCAAGAATCAAGAAGGCTGCAGAGTACCATTCACTAGTGACTCACCGGTTTCTGCATAAAAAACAAGGTCACTGCTCCAATAAAAGGGGCATCGGTTAGAAGAGGTTCCAGTATCAGTCGCAATGTCCCATACAACTGCAAATAAAATAGACCAAGGAAAACTGAGTTTGAAGACACTCTCAGGACACAATTTCAAAACTGAGTTTTTCAGTGATGGAAATAATTTTAAAAATCCTGTTTGAAACCATTTTACTTAGAATTTAATAACGACAGTAACCTCCCCCTCCGCCCCCCCAAACCATTCTTACTGATACTGTGCAACGTTTTCCAAGTTCAAAGAGTCTCTCTGCTATCCTGACTGCCATGTAATGCCGTCCCATTGGTGCTTCTGTGATCTGCCCATTAGCTTTCAATATTATAGATCAGGTTGTTGGTCTAATCCAAAACAGTTTATCAACACCCTGACAGAACTGTTTCTTAAGTTCTCTACCAACATGTAACTCCTCCAAACTCCAGTGGCAGAAGCTGGCCCACACAGGTTCGGTGCTCTAGCACTGAACCTGTTTGAGTCACGCTAAGAAGCTTAAAAGTAATATTTAGGTGCTTTCCAAGGAAGACACTATTTCCTCAGCCAAAACACAAAGAGATAAAGTCAATTATCCCAAGTCTGCTAGTCTCTGGTTTCCCGGTCAAGAGAAATAACCTGCCCACTGGGACACTCTACCTCCTGCCACACATGGCCTTGAAAAGACAACATTAGTACTGCACGCACCTGTACGCCTTTCACTCCAAGATTAAATTTCGATATGTCCATGTGAATCTCACAGTCTCCTATGTAACTGAAAGAAAATTCTCACATTATTCCACAGTTTGCAACAGTTTGATAAGCAAATTTGGGCTGTACAGAGTATAAAGGAAATAAGTTTAATGATTGGCAACCTGACACCACAGGCAGAGATGACTATTTAAAGGGAAAAGGGCAACCTGAACAAGGGTAAGATCTTCACAACAGAAATCCTCAGTCAGTTGGGATACTGATCACTTGCAAAACATCAAAGCAGCCCTTATATTTCTAGGTTACTTTCCCATTCTTAAGACCAGCAGTTGGTTGGGGCAAGCTTGCTCCTAGGAGGGGAACAACTGGCTCACTGAAAATTCAAAGTCATGGCAATTGCCCTCTTGCTCCCCTCTTTCCCAAAGGCCTGATCCCTGTTGGGTCACAACCCGGTGACCCAACTCCTGAGCTGACGCAGAGCCATCCTGCCATCACAGATGGGGCCCTGGATGTTATGGCTCACCCTTGCCCACAACCAAAAAGCTCATTTGAAGGACAAAAGCATCACTAAAAATAACCTCGTTTCCTTGAGGCTGAATTAAAAGACAATGACTTAAGACGAGATCTAGGTCAGTTTCCATGGAGAACATCAGGCCTTAAATAAAATGAATGCCAAGTGCGGTACTTTAGCAATTTGGAAACTACCTTAGACTTTAATAAAAGTACAGACATCATCTTATGCAAAAACCAATAGCCACTCCCCTAGGAGCAGAACCCAGCAGATTTGTTGATGCCTCTGGCAGAAAACAATTGAAAGGAGCTACCAAGTTCCCTTCCAGTCCTCTGAGAAACAGCTCTTTTTGGGTGCAGACACACACCACCCTGCAGGTAAAGCAGGGTGAAAGGTACCGCAGCATAGCGAATATGCTGTGCTTGCTGCCTGTGTGCATACTTTCACCCCACAATCAAAGGAAAAGGACAATTTTTTCACTCTAACCACAAGCATACGGGTAAATAGTGCAGCAGTTGCCACTAATTCACACTGTAATTTGCACATGGACAGATTTGCTCTCCCCCACCAAAAAAAACCTTGCCAAGAATGTGCAACTCTGAATTTGTCTCCATTTTTGCAAGCCAAGTTCCTGAATTTTTGTTTAGAGAGTCACGTAGTAGAATCTAAGGAGTTCATAATGCTCAAATTAAAGCCTTTAATGTTAGAGTACTCTTATTTTTTCAGTAACCAACCTCACAGGCCATGCCAATGTCAACACAATCTTCCTTATAAGTTACTCACATAATTAAACTTATTTTAACATTTATACAATTTTGATATTATCTTGCTGTTCATTACAGTGGGTGCTAATAGAACTTTGTCACAATAAAAAGTCTAAATGAGAAGCCAAAATGAGCCCCTCAATTTGCATTAATTAATCCAGGAGGAGATTTAATTCAGCTGTTGCCAGCTTCTAACAACAAATAATACTTGTGGTGTTTCAATTTACAATCTTTATGCCTCTCCACATAGTAAAAAACTCTTCCCATCTAGTCCGAGATGTCTCCCTTCTCTAGTAACACATCAATATGTGCAATCATGTTTCCAAGTCTAGATGTCAAAGCAGCCTTCACCCCTTTTATCAGAGCCTGAGCCTTTAATCACCCTTAAGTTTGCTTCATACAGTCATCACCTCCACATCAGGGTGCCTGGTAGGAAGGATGCACTCTCTATTCATTAGTTTTACTCTTCGTTTCCAGTCCAAGTTGCTTGTGCTCTCATCTGCCCCCTCTGCTCAGTGTAACCTTGCTGTGCTCTCTGCTGTCCGCTCCAAGACAGAGCATGCCTGAGCTGAACTGCTGGGCTTCAAGCCTTGACACTCACAAACACGTAGGGCTGAGCCCCTCTGCCAGGATCTGCAGGACCACGCTTTACCTACCTGTGAGCTATGGAAGAAGAACCTGTTTCTCCCCTAAATCAGTTACTGCACAAGGAGATACAGATAAGCACACCTACGCCATGGATGAGGACTGGAGAAGCTTGCATAAGTGAGCTTATCTGCATCTCTTTTGCATCCAGGTGGATAAGCTGGGCCACAGTGTTTATGATACAACAGCAATCCACTGGCTGAAGGCAGGGATGCTACAAGAGCACATACTGACATGTTTGACTAACCTGGATGTCCGCATACCCTTTTAAAAAGGGGCATGCTATTCTCCCCCTGCAAAATAACTCTCCGCAGGCCCCTATCTTCTCATCTGCCCATGTGCTAAAAGCACTCTTCAGTCCTGCCTTCTCAAGTGCTTTACAAACCACTGCTTAGTCTGCTTGCCTTTGGATCTAGGTAAATGATGAAGCTGTAATGGGCAAATAAGAGAGACAAGAAAATATTACCAAGTACCACAGGGCATGATGAAAAAGCAAACCACGTCTGCCTTTCCCCTTTGCCTTTCAAGTCAGGCTCCTGAGGGCAAGTGTTCCTTTTCTGCTCAAAACTAAGAAGTTTCCAGCATGCTGTTAGTTTCTTGGAAGATCCTACAAACTCGATTAACCCAAACTCCATCAAAGCTCAAAGTATTGTTGCGTGCTTCTTCCGACTACTTTATCCGATCCTGCACTAGATGACAGAGGCTATCTGGATAGACATGCAAACTTGCCAGTTAGGAAGTTCAGAAATTCTTTTTGAAGAGTAAATTGCAATGAATACATATTTTTAGTTATTTTATAAATATATATATAGTCTATTCTTCTATGACATCTCATGCACTGCAAATGCTATAGAAGAGTAAGGAAATGAAAATTCAAAACCATTTTCAATAAAAAAAATATAAGAGTAGTAAATCAGATTAATGAAATAGGTAGCAGTTGGATTGCAAGACATTCTTCTAGGAGGTAAAAGTGCCTTCAGATACCTTAAATGTGATGATTATAGCCAATGATTATATGGCTTCACAGGAGCTCAGGGAATTGCAGGATCAATGGGAAGAAAAGCAATCGCAGGAGGTCAAATGGCTGCACTTGAAAAGTTCCTATTTTGAGAAATGCACTTTTGGAGAACATTTCTGAAATGCTTTGACATTAATTCATTTCGAGAACACGGTTGTCAGCTCCCAATGCTCAGGGTACAGATTCATGATTTAGATCTAGGGCAAACCGTTTTGGAGATCCAAGAGCACAGCCAGTTTTTGTTTTGTTTTCCACCTAGGATCTCATATTTATGATTTTGGGATTTCAGATCCCAGTTTGTCTGGATCTTATATTTCATTTAGCCACTCCAAGAACCCTGATGTGTCATGTGGAAACTGTAGATCAGCTTTATCTGTGCAGGGAAGTGGATACGTGAACAGAATAAACAGACACCAGGACTTTCAGACAGATAAATGACAAATTTTCTCCATACAGAAGACCCAAGAGTAAGCAGTGATTATCTCAACATTTCTGCTCAGTCCTATAAGCCATGACAAAATTTAAACTACTTAATTTACACCAGTTGGGTGCATCATTTCAGGGACCAAGCAAAAGATTTTGGAAGAAGACTTAAGGGCTCCTTCCTTGCCTTTGCCAAAAGGTCTCTGATTACTCACAAGTAACCACCTCTGAGCCTTGGTTTTCCTGTCAAAAACTCAAGTATAGTCTTCTCTGCCATACAAATAAGGGACCCCGGAGAGCTATTTTTCACAGTTCCCAAGAAAAGTGTGCAGTCTGTGATGCCACATTACAAATTCAACATAGAGGAAAGGATGCCCTTCTTCACACGGCACAGAGCTAAACTGCAGCATTCAGTGCCTCATTATGTTTTGGAGATCAGGAACGAAACAGATTGAACAAAACATCTGATGGGCCATGCATCTACTAGTGGCCATTAAAACTATGCAAATGATTTCATACAGATCACAAAGGAAGGCTAAGAGGGAAAGTTTTTTTTTTTTGTTTTGTTTTCTTCTATTCACACCCTATTCCTTTGTTTCTCCCCAGCCTAGTCAAAGACTGTGGGCTTCACAGACTAGTCACCTCTTTGATAAAAACAGGGGTGAAAATGCCTCCTCCTGTACTGTTGTATTTACTGAGTGTGTTGAGATTTCTGGAGGCAAGATGCTGCCTAACACACAGGGTTATTCAATGCCAGAGCGTCCACCTGGATAACAACATCCTGCAAGATGTAGCAGCTGAACCTTCCCAGCTGCAGCCATCCCAGTCAGCACTGCATGCAGCAATGAGCCAGCCAGCAGACCAAGCTCACAAGGAAACTCCCACAAAATTACGCCTCACAAGCCCCAAGGAGTCATGTTAATAATATGCAGACACGTCAGTTCTTTAATGTTCACTGCAACATAGTCACATTTCTCTGAAACCTAACCCAAGAGAGGGAAGTCAGTCACTGCAAAGTGCGCTACATTGGCACCCACAGCACGCTGCTGTCCTCCAGAGCTGCTGTGGGGGGACTCAACCCTGTGGATGGATCCAGCCATTTAAATCTCGCC
Source organism: Chauna torquata (assembly GCA_013399475.1). Classification (NCBI taxonomy): domain Eukaryota; kingdom Metazoa; phylum Chordata; class Aves; order Anseriformes; family Anhimidae; genus Chauna; species Chauna torquata. Next base: position 278,677 of record VXAL01000183.1, on the reverse strand, counting down.
TTTGCCCCTAGAGGGAACAGGAGAAAGGAAGAGAGGCCAGGTGAGAATGGAAAGCTCTGCCATTACTACTGCTTAGAAGGACTCTGTACATAAAAATGAGTTAGCTGATGTGCAGCTTTGCTGCCATCACCTTCACCTGGAAAATAATTAAAACAAAGTGTTTTCACTTTCTCAGTGGGAAGCTGTAATTTAATTTTACTTTTAATTATCAAGTTGAGAGCATTGATTAAGAAAAATTGTGATCCCATAAACATTAATTGGGAAGACAGCAACAAAAAAGAACTTCCACCGTGCAAAACTGGCCACCTGAACTCATGCTAACCATGAGCTAGTGTATAGAAATCAGAGACATCTACTGAGTTGGTCGGATGGAGGGTCACATCCTGCACTCAGGCAGCAGAGCAAGCTCAAGCTTGGCCAAGATTCTGGCTCCAGAAGGGCCAGATGGAGCCAGTGCTTCTCAGCATCATCAGCACAGGTCTGAATGAAAGGATCATTATCCCTCCCCGATTAAGTGGGAAAAAACAGAGGACTGATATTGGTGCAGTTAAAAAGGAGAGAGTCACACGGGTGAAGCTGTGAAGTAGAGCTGAAGGATGCAAGTTATTCACACAAACCCCAACAGATCGTACTCGTTAGAATAAAAACGCAACTAGTGGATGCCATTTCCATGGCAGAACAGATAATGCCTATCTATCTTTACTGTGAGTGTCCACACTGTTCCTGCTTTTGTTGGGGCTCATTTCCAAACCAAGCATCAGCCCCAGGAGGGCCTTCACTGACGTGTGGCAATTCTCACTGAACCCTCTTAACACAGGCATCTGTGCTCTCTGACACCATATGAATGGCCACGGAGGCAAGTCTCCACAGACACACGTGCCAGGTAGCTACAGATACGTAAGTGTAACCAGCCACCCAAACTTGACTCACCAGCATGCAATGACTGAGAGGGAGTGCAAAGGGCTGCAGCCTCCCACTGGGGCAGCTCAAGTCCGTCTCCTCTAACCAGCTCTTCTCCCAGCACCAGCTGTGTTAACACAGACACAGCTATTCATGTAGCTAAGGGAAGCTATTTTGTAATGGGAGCTTGCCTCACTCCAGAAAAGTAGAGGTTGCCCATTTATTTGATTAAAGAAAAAAAAATTTGTTCCTTTGGTAACGTGGAAAAAAGCAGGTAAATAACCACCACTGCTCACAGATTTGCTTATCACCATTCCTACAAGTAATATACTACCTCCTGCAGCAACTGTACAACACACAGCACCTAGCTCACTTGCAGAAACTGATGTTAACATACTAACATAAGAGAAGCTGGGTCTTTCACACAGCCCAGGAGCTTTCCCCATCAGAGAGACAGGGTAGGTTGAAGGCTCCTGTGTGAAAACACAAAATACCTGGGTTATCAGATGACAGTTCAGGCTAAGTGATTGTCAGAAGGAAGAACAGAAGTGAGTGGCCACTTTGGAGATGCTGATGGGTCTGCTAAAAGGACAGGAATGAGGAGCTGAGGGAATCCTTCTGCAGATTATCATTAAAAGTCAGTGAAAATGACTTTGTGGGAGAAGCAGCCTGGAGAAGTAGTTTAACAGAGAACAGCAGCAACTTCCCACAGAGCCTTAAAGGCATCAAACCCCTCGATCTCAGTGTGGAAAGCACAAATGATTTGCCACAGGCCCTAAAACTGGTCTGGCTATTACAAAAAAGCACTTTATTGACTGCGCTGAAGCATGGCTGGAACATGGCTGAAAATCAAGCATTGTCTTACAGGGAGTGCCGGTGCCCTGCCAGGGCTGGGGATGCTGCCATGTCATTGCCATATGAAGCAGCAGGCACAGTTCTGAGCAGCTCTGTGCTGCTGCCAAGACAATCTGTAGTTTCACACTGCTTTTTCCTGGCACTACCATGAAGAAAAGCCATTTAAACTAGGTGGCTCAATCACCCACTACAGAACTACAGCAGCATGCAAGTGGTAATTCCCCCAACAATTCCATTCTCCAGGCAAAACCAGAAGAGAGTTTAGCTTTGCGGTGGCTTCGATGTTAACAAAACACACAAGCTCACTCAAAACAGCCTGGAAGGCATCAACTGTTTTATCTAATTTTTTTTCATTGTTGTTGTTAATAGAGCTAGAGGCAGTTTTCTGCTAAAAGAACAGCTGTAATCAAAAAAAGCAAATATGCTGGGTGGTACATGGAACACATGATGAGTAAAACAAGATGATTAATCTAGGGGAAGGAATTCAAAAATAAGTAGTGCAAGTAGTTCTGGAAGAACTGAAGAGGAACCACACGGGGGCAACAGACATACCAAGCACTCCATGCCAGAGAGCTGTCAGAACAGGAAATACAGTTCCAAAACTCGGCTTCTTACCACTGAGAATAACAAAACCAAGGGACACAATTTTATATCCATGGCAGCAGTGGTAGGCCAGAGCAGGTAACACCTAGATGTGTGCAGGTGACACTGCTCTCCAACTTAAAGGCTAAAGCTCGACATCTCACTTCTGCAAATAATGAGGACATCCAGCTCAGGGACAGATTATGTCATATCACTCTAGGTTGATATAAGATAAGCAGCTCCATTTCATGCTGACCTTAGTGGACCATGTGTCCAGTCCAGCATGACAACTCACACACAGGTGCCAGATGGGCAGTGAATTAAGAACCACTGACATAGTCAATGATGCAGTGTTACCATATCTGCAGGTCTAGTATAACTTGTCTTCTGTCGATCTCTTTGGTGTAGGCTTTTATTCCATTGATTCTAGGGCACTGAAATAAAGACAGACAAGATAAGGTATAGTTAATACCCTCTAAGTTAAATTCAAGTGAAGAGTTCTACCCGCTTCACTCAATTCAGGTACAGAAGTTGTCATTATAGACTTTGCAGAACTGCATGTGAAGTATGAGTAAACCACACAAGTTTTTCTCTTAAAGACATAGTGTGAACAGCCTTGGCAGTCCCCAAATATGGGGCTGGTTGCAAGCAGCCCATACTACAAATCTTAGGAAGCACTGAAAACTCCTGTTGCGAGGGTATAAAAGAAAGAAATGTGGATACGTGCCCCTTTTTCCCCATTTCCAGTTCCATGATACTGACAATCAGTGGCAAGGGATGCGTATCTCCTGTATCATCTTTCTTTCTTTCATAGTGAAGATGCTCAAGTCAACATGAGGAAGGACAAAGGAGGCAGCAGTACTGTACCAATACCATTTACTAAACACTCAGAGCTATTAAAGAGCTGAATGTCAGAGTCCCAAACAAACACTCTCCCCTTTGCATCTGAACTTTTATGAAAAGACTCAACTGCAAGTGTTGCAAAGCATTCACACTACCTTCTCGCCAAAGTGGATCTTGGTAAAGGTGCATGTTTTCAGATGTATGCTCTTTGCTCTGATTTTTGGTTCAAGAACTTCTTTAAATGTTTTTTCCATGATTGTCCCAAAGTATGGCCAAGCCTGTACAAGGACCTAAAGAACAGCAAAAGTAAAAACTCACTGAAGATTCTTTGCATAAGATACCTTTAGATGAGAAACAGACACACATCACATAAAACCTGGCTATTAATGTCTGCTCTTTTAAAATACCAAGTCACATTTGTGATCTTAAGTCACCCTTATGGAAATATTCATCTCAGCTCCTCAGAAAAGGAATTTGTTTTAGGAACTGAAGGTTGAGGTTTCAACACCATGGAGTCTGTTGACTGCTTCTAACCACAGTGGCTCAGCCAGCAAAGCCCAGGGTTACAGTTTCTGAAGCTCTGTAGTCTCTAATTACTCTGAAGTGTCACAAAGTTCCCTGCAGTTAGATATATTTAGAGAGGAGCGAGGTGAGCTTTAAAATCAAAAAGAAAGTTTGCTAAAAGTAAACCAGGACAGCTAGTAGATACTAAGTTGCAAGTTCTGCTGTTTTGCTTTGATGTCCAGAGTCCAGTTCCAGTGAGACATTGACTGCACCTGCTGATGGGAGCACCTGCCTCAGAGCTCTCTGGGAGCCTCTCTGGCAAGAGCAGATACTGCTATTTTTGCTAAAATAATAACACGTTCACACACACATACACACACGCATGTGTACACATGCGCATGCAATTTTGTTTTTAAAATCTCAGAATGAAGTGTTGTGGTCAAATTCATGAAACCTACATCAGCCAGGCACACATTTCGCTCTCACCAAAACCTGTGGCAACTCTGTGTGCTCCAAGACTTAAATACAGACACCGATACGATTGAACCTTCTAGCAACAATTTTCCTCAAGCATGACCAGTGGAGATTGTGCTGGGATTCAGCTCACAGCAGATGGCCTCGCAAGCTGGAGTTCAGAGCTCCTCACCTTGTTCAGCCACTCCACTCGCTCAACATCAGGGAAGTGGACCTGGAGGCAGAGAAAAATATAGTAAGTGCCACATGCAACCTGTTTTGGTATACTGCATCATATGCAAAAGATACCACAGAGCGTGGAACAGGTTTTAGAGTAAGCTGAGATCCCTCTGCCTTCATACATACATCTTTTATAATTTATTACCACCTTGAAAAACTACTAAAACAGTAAAAGGCAAAAGAAGACAGGTGCGCTGATGTACCAGTATGCCTCTGGGCACTTTTATGTGATTAAAGCAGGTGTCATATCCTGTTCCTGATGAAAAGCAGCATTAGATTTCTCATCCCTCTTGGTCATGCAATGGGAAGCCACGAGAACCTGCTTCCCTTCAAGACCACGAGATGTGCAGGACCTATTTCCTGTATTGGCTCACCGCAATCAGGAAATCTTGGAAAACAAGAACCTGCTTGGGAAATTCAACTTCTTGGTTGCAGTAGCATTTCTCCACTAATACTAACATTGTGCCAATGGCTTCGGGGAAAGGAAGCGCTGTAAGAGTTTAAGTCTATTAGCATACACTAGCACGTGCAACAGTCCAGTGGCTTCATCTCTCAAAGCTTTTTAAGATGATAAGGACAAATTAAAATAGTCACTCATGCATCATGTTTTCATATCAGATGTATGAAATGCCAGCAAGAGGTGTATGCGTCCATTACAAAATCCCTCCGTTTCCCTGAAGTGATGACTTGTTCAATCACCATCAGGACAGCTGGGTACGAGGCCACTCAAGTAACTAACAGAGCACTCAGACCTTGCCAAGGAGCTGCTGAGCAAAGAGCCACGATCTCCTTACTAAAATCCCAAGTTAAAGTCTTCTGGGCATGGTATTTTCAGCCAGTGCTACAGGAGGTTATTGCACGAGGGAAGGATGGTACAGCAGCTTCCCAGAACGGACGTTCGGGCACTGCTCAGCTCTACAAAACCACTCAAATGTAAAGGGACTCCTTATTCTATCATCTCACCTGATGCAGTAATTGGGTAGAACAATACATTACCTCTGTATGCAAGAGCTGTGAACTACATTCTTCAATCAAAGGGTTGCTGTTTTATTTAGCAGCATTCAGAGAGGTGCTCAGAGATATTTGGATGGAACTGACAGTAGCTTGCTTTTTTTCCTAGCATGATGTATTATTTCAGAGCGCATTTCCCTTGCTCAAATAATGTTTCAAATGATCTCCAATTATTATATTAAAAAGTGATATTACCATATTCCTTATAAGCAATTTCTTTTGATACTCTAAATAGTAACTTTTCCATTAAACAAGAAGATGCAAGTTCACTGAAATGTCAGCCTACCCAGCTCTATTTGCATGATAAAGTGAAAATACTGCACCAGAAGGGACAATCAATATTGATACAACGCAGCTGACATTTCACAAGGAGGAGGGTTATGTGAATCAGGGGACCACCGCTTCACCTGCCACCTCTCATCTTTCACCAGAAGGTCCTGTGCCAGTACACATAAATCCTGGGTGGCCCGAAGGCAGCTGGTCCCCAGCTCCAACGCAACTGTCAAGCCCCACAGTGTTCCACAGCATCTGTGGGACAGTCCCGGATCAGTCACACGCAGGGTAAAGGAGGGATGGAAGTGGTGTGGTGAGCTGTCCTTCAAAAGGCCTTACAGAGAGGAGAGGGGATATGACCCAAAAGGAAGGACAGATCAGGACCCAGGGCACCACTTAGGCCACCAGATCCCAATAAGGAAGTCACAGCCCACTTGTGAGACCCACCAACATTAAAGGGAGAAGTGTAGTACAATATAAACCCCCTAAACTTTGCCAGGATTATTCACTAGAGCTAAAGCTGCTAGAGATGCAGCTGCAGGAAGTATCCAAGAAGCAAAGCCAGTGGCCAAGAAGAGTTGAAATAGCACCCAGGAGCATCAGGAAACAGGCAAAAAAAACATGAGATGGAGGTGGCAGCTAGACCCACCTTAAGAAAAAGCAAAATAAAATTCACTGTTTGAGCCATAGACACCCAAACCAGACAGCCCAAGGCAAACCCCAAAAGCAACTACAATGAATCGCAGATCACTGCGTCACATCTCAGATCACTACAGCAAGACTAGCAGCCACCTGTGGTACATTTCCATTCCGCTTCAAACTCCCTCATTCATGTGTCTGCAACACAGCTCCTTTGTCAGATGGAAGAAACAGCACTGCTGTAGCTCAAAGGTACCGTGCAAACAAGCCTGTCAAAGACCACCACAAGCTCCTTGGCTGGCACAACAGGGCTCTCACCAGACAAAGAACAGAGATTGATCGATGACGCTTCTCCAGTGAAAAAGCTTTCTGCCTGTTATGAGAGGCCATAAAGTTTCACTAGGTTCCCAACACCAAAGACCAACTGCACTCTACGGTACGAATTCAGTGAGCAGTTCTGCAGAAGAAGCAAGAGGTTGGCATCCAAGTGTTGCATCTATATTCTCCGCTGTCTGGTATGGCACAAGCCTTTAGCAAAGCCTTACCCACCCATAGGGCATTCCTATAATGTGCATATTCTGCTAGGGTCTAACAGAAGATAAGTTCTGCTCTAGTTCAGCTCAGTGGCTTCTTGACTAATCTCATAGAACTTAAATGTCCTAATAGTTTTTGGAAAAATAAAGAAAAAAAAAAACACAACCAAAACAATCTACAGTTCTACTGGGAGTTCAGACTCAATTCTGACCCTTGTTACCGGTGTGAGCCCTGGCATCAGGGTCTGGTTCCCAAGCACGCCATCGGTACAGCACAGACAAGAGAAGCACAAAATACTTCCTACTAAGCCCAGAATCAGCCGGCAAGAGCTGCCAAAGTTCACACTGTCCCAGAATAAGACTTACTCCGTAGCCTTGGGCAAGTCTCACTATCAAAAATCAGTCTTCCCCATCTACAAAAGCAGGCATACTTCTTGCTAACATTTCAGGAATGCTGCAAAAATTACTTAGCATCTGAAAAGAGCTTTGAAGATCAAAAACACCAGGAAAGGGCCAATTACTAGCAAGTAAAGGAGAAGTATAAGTTTCTGCAAGGCTCCACCTTGCCCTGGAGGAGGCCACACCAATGATCATAGCAATAGCAAAAACCATGTGAGACATGACAGCACCACTCTGTTCAAACACAACACAGGAATGTATCCATCAGGGTTGCTTGTCTTTGTTTGTTTCTGTGTGTGCGTTTGCTTTTTTTTTTTTTTTTTTTTTTTTTTTTTTTTAAGGAGACAAGTTTCTTCTCCCTGTGCAGGGACAAAAAAAGAGTGCCTAAAGAAGCCTTTTGCACAAACAAGGAATCAGCAGACCAAGTTTTAGAAGGATTATTCTGTACCTGTAATATCAACTTCTCCTGGCACAAGGAGTTTAGCACCAGGAGGAAACCCAGCACACTGGGATGCTCTCACCTGCAAGCTGCTACAGCTGCAAAAGCAACACAGAGAAGCCACCACCACCCCCGGAGCCAGAGCGAAGGTGGAAGGAGGGCTGCCTGTGCTCTGGGCAATGACTGGTTTTTACAAAAGTCAGGCTGAAGACTGCAGAGGCTGAAGTCAGAAAGCCTCACCTCTCCAAGACATAGAACTGCTTGACACAAGCTGATTCCCAGCCTGGTTTCCTACGGAAGCACGGCTTGCCCATGTAAGCTGTCTAACACAGGAATGCCTCTGCTCCAAACTCGCTGGCTGGTTTCCGCCAAGAGACTGGTGCTTGAAAATAACTCTGAATGTTCCCTGAAACAGATGGTCGAGTAGATGAGGGAAACCCTCCTAGCGTCCACACTGAAGGAAAGGCTGCGATACGAACGCATCTCCCAGTAACTGATACCAGGACTATGCAGAGCCTGAGCCACTGCACTGCGCTTACAGAGAACAGTTTTTAATCAACGAGCAGAATCAGTGATTGGTCTTAACTCCTCACTGAACGGATCCTCCTCATTTTGCTACAGGGCACCTGAGGAGACAACTATTTACCAGTCCCCTAAGACAATGCCATTGCTCCACACCTCCAGTGCTTTTCCTAGGATTACACTGCAGCTCCAACCCATGCTCCCACCTGAATTTTATTCCTACTCTCACCCCCGCATGTCAGGAGAGAAGAACAGAAGGGACATTTTTAGAGCTGATTCAATTGAAGGCTTGTGAACACTGGAAGTCAAAAATGAAAGATAAAAAAAGATGACACCACAGACAATAAATGGAATAGATAGCAGGTGAGAAGCAGCCTCCAGGACTGGTGCAGGGGAAAAGAAGCAGAAGATCAAATTGAGGAAGGGAATAGAAGGAAAATTTGAAAGGAAGTTAAAAAACCATGAAGTGCAAGTATACTGTGCAAGCAAACATCAGCTGATGCCGAACAGAAGTTATCAACATAGAAAAGGAAAGGAGATGTGGCAATACTGATTAACGCTAAAAGCAAACACGCAGCGCAGCCCCTTCACCCTCCAGTCCTACACCCTGCCTTCTGGCAGCCAGCTCCCAGCACCGGGCGGCCAGGAACGAGGCCTCTGCAGAGCCCAACTCCCGCTCCCTGTGACCACCTGCTGCGTAGTGGGTGACAGCGGTGGGATCCCCCCTCAAGCCTTCCCTTCCCCTAAAGGAGGCTGAACAGACCCAGCTCCCTCAGCCTCTCCTCGCACACCAGGGCTCCTGCCCTGACCATCTTGGTGAGCTCTGCTAGAGCCTCCCTGTTCGTCAGAACCTCTCATGCTCTCGGTGCAGTGCTGAGCATAGGGCGATAATCCTTTCCCCTGACCAACTGGGCTAATAAAGCCTGGTATGTCAGACACTTTCAACCAAAAAAACCAAACCTTTGAGATCACGTTTGTGTGTTGGGGGCTGATTCTGATTTTTCAATGACGACTAAGAGAGTCAGTTTCTTGTTACCAACATTCAGGGCGCCTGAGGATAAATTACAGCACTGTTCTCACAGCATCTGGGCAAGAGCTGACACCACCACGCTCATTACTGCTCTGAGTTGTTTTAAACACTCCGTCAACACAAACAAGCAGAAACCTCATTCAGAGAGACTTCTGCGTCTGGTGGGAGAGAACGCGCGCAGGCAGCTGTATGAGCTCTGCTAGGAGACCCCAGCCCCACTTCCCAGAAGTGCTGACCGCCTCCGTTTCCCACAGTACTGAGGAGCGCCAAGTGCTGTAGGCTACATAAAACAGTTTGCTGTTACAAATGCCTCCATGCGGCACTCCTTACAAATACAGTTCTCTGATATTCTCTTTCTTACAAGAAAAGCATTTCCCTACCAGTCCCTGGCACATATTTAAATGCTAAGCAAATGATGATGGAAAAAAAAAAAAAACAACCCTACTAATCCTTTTCCATTAGCCAACCAAGGCTACCGAGCAAACGGCCAACGATACCGAATAAGAAGCACAGCTAGACTTTCAAGTTTCTTCACTTTAAAACCTAGGATAGCTAGGAACAAATATGATGAACAAACGGGTTGGTTTTCCACACCATCAAGAGATGTCCCTTCGAAGCTAAACATTTGTGGTTCTTAGCAGGCAGAGTATATTATGTTCACAGATTATTTTTATTTTTTCAAACGACAGTAGAAAGAAGGGGAGAAAACTTTCTGGGTGACAAGGTTTAAAATAAGCATCTCCTGAACTGAAATAGCTGCGATGCAATAGCACATATTTGAAAGAAGATCTCTCCAGAGTACAGCAGTCTATTTTACGAGCACGCTTACAGCAACACGCAGATTTCTTGGACGAAAGCAACTTTCAGTCTGGCACTCGCTTCACCGAGCAAGACTCGAAAACGAGAGACGCTCCTGCTCGGCCCGAGACATCGCTGCCCCCTCCTTCTCCCTTCCGCCCTCCGGCTCACCACGGAGCACCCCTCGCAGCTCACCGGGGCGGGCAGCGCCCTACGAGGGGCCGCGCTCCCGCCGGCCGCGCCGCACCGCGCCGCGCCGCG
>VXAL01000183.1:214978-268118 GCA_013399475.1 Chauna torquata | reverse complement strand
CAGCCGCCCCCTAGCGAGCGCCCCGCGGGGCTGCCCCGAGCGTTGCCGGCGGCCGGTACCCCGGTCCTTTTTTCTTTCTTTCCTACCCCCGCCAGGGACCCAACTACGTGCCACCGCGATCGCCTGGCGCTTAATGTAGAAGAAGGGCATGTGGCAGGAACAACCTGTTGGTTCTGGACACTCGCTGCTTGGAAGAATCCCTTTTGATTTTGGTGGGGATATTGAGGGTGTTCACATTTTGAAATACAGAGAATTATGCATTAGGGAATGCAGAATTATTTTGGGAACCATAAGGCACTTTTTGAGATGCTTTTCCTCTCAGCGATATTAATGCTACACCATTCTGCATGTGCTTTAAGAGACCCTGTAATTGTACGGTTCTACGCTGTGTTTTCCACTGCAATTTTCCCTGCATCAGGCAGAGGCTACTCTTTGTTCAGTGGATGCGTCGAGAACATCAGTGAACGATGCCAGCTTTTACTGTGGCTGGCTCTGTTTTCACACTGGCTGCACAAGATAATGAATTATGAGCCAGACTGCAAGAAAAGGAAGTTGACCGTGACTGGAGAGAACATGGTTTGGCCCCAGTTTTGCCATGGAACTGGTGCTTAATTATGGGTCAGTCAAAAAATCAAACAGTACAGCAAGTGATGCTCGTTTGTATGTTACTCATTGCACATGACTGATCTCGGATAGAAATCAGTTCAGGCATCTGAAAAAATCAGGCCTCATATGCCTCACATTAGACAAACTCATGCGTGAGACATCTACTATTAACAGGTACTTTTAGAAACAATCCCCTAATCTTCCCCTTCTGTAAAATGGGGATGAGTATGTTCTTACTCCTGAGGCTGCTAGATCTAGAACGCATACAAGTACTTTGTGCACTGGGTAGTAAACCTCTAGAACTTGGAGGCTGCAATGCAGACAGTAGCAGCAGGCTCAAAATGGGATTAGGCAAATCCTCAAACAACAAGGCCCATTAATGCACTCCCTAACATCCTGGATACAATGGCTATGGACACTGGGGAAGCTTGAGGGGAAAGGACTTCAGAAAATGACCAGGCTTGTGCTCTTTCCCTAAACAGCAATTCCTATTGCCACTAAGAACAAGCGGGCCAGTGGTTTGACCACAGAGGGCATTTCTGTTCATAAAACAGAAAAGAGACCAGAAACCAACAGGTCTAACAGCTGAAGGAGTATCTGCCTTCTCTGATACCATACATTAAAAAACATGCAATGGTGAGTTTGCACAATTATATATATATGGGGAGATATGTTTACATGCAAAAATACACCTGTTTTTGTTCTACCCATGACCAAAAACTGAGGATGACTTGCCATTTATTTTTCTCCACTGCCATTTAGAGCCTTGTAAAACATTTTCAGTGTGACATTTCAGCCATGGGGTGAGACTTCACACAGATAACCTGAGTCCCAAAGTCTGACATTTCAGAAAAACAGAATCTTCTTGAGTAAAAGGGGGCTTTGAAGACTTACAAGTTGCTTTTGCTGCCAGGAGAAGCCATAATAAGAGGCAGATCCAGTGTTTTCCTCCTTCAAATTACTGCTTTTGTAGAGTTTGAGATATTTAGCTCAAACTAAGAGAGCTGCTATACGCAGTTCAGAAGCACCAATAGGTGGCAGCTTTTTAAGTACTAAAACTGGGGTTGCAGTGAAATACATAGTGGCTAATTTCATAAATAAACCACATTTTTTTTGCTTTTCTTATTCTTCACTCAGCTGATCACAAAAAACAAGGTTCAAGTTAAAGCATAATAGGAGAGCTCTCTGTATAAACGAAAAGAGCATTTTCAGTCCCTCAACACAGCCAGCAGCTGCTGTTTAGTGGAGATGCTTCCATGAAAGCAGAACTCCACGTCCCATCACGTACTGTCCCCCAGGACCCTGAGCTCAGAAATAACCATGCTTTCTTGGGCACTGTGTGTTCCTTTGCTGCTAACTCTTACCTTGCGAAAAGACAATTCCCTTCTATATCTAAAGAGATTCTAGGAACTTAAAAAAAATTATACAAAGAATATAAAACTTTTTTAAACTTTAAGTCATACTACTTAAAATTTTAGAAGCTGAACAAAAGAAAAAGAGGAGTAAGAGATGAAAAATGACTTCTATCAAAACAGGTTACACAGAGAGCTCAAACCAAGTATGGTGCTCATGAGAAAGATAAATCAATACTCTCTGAGACCTCCGCTAACTCTGTTTATGATGGATAGTAGTTACCCTTTAAAGAATAATTGTTTCCTGCTGTTTTCTTAAATGTCAAAGGAAATACTGAATCACCAATTGACAACTTAAGACCTATCAAATTCCTGTTGGGAAAGTATGATCTTGACTGCGAGCAGATTGCTTCCAAGCACCAGATTTCTGAGCCACTTGAAGCTTGTCTTATTCTCAATTACAAGGAAATTTCACAATGTTTCTCCCCGTGTGCGCAGGACAGTCACTAAGGTAATGACCCAAAGCTATTGTTCTGGCTTGTCTGGCTTCACCTCTGATTTAACTTGACTAGACATCACCACTGTAGTTTATTAGCACTATGATAAAAGCGTATGTATGTAGCTGATTATGACACACAGATTTTACAGAAACTGCAAAGCTTTTAAAATGTATTAGTACTAAATTTGCTGTCTCTCAAGCTGGCCATGGTAACTAAGGCAACCCACTTTAAAGGTGGGGTGTTATGAAAAACCACTGCCAACGCTTTTTCTTTTAACTATAGAGAATATGCGAAGAAATTAATCTGAAATATCAATACTGCATACCAGTGTGATATCAAAGGTGTTACTGAAGATGACTTTCTAACTTTCGTATGGCTACAAGCTTGTGACCAGTGTGGAAATTCCCACATCAATGCTAATGAATACTAGAGGTACACTATGTCTTTTCTCTACGCTTCCACAGCGAAATAGAAAACACTTACATAAGGACAAAATCTTATTCCTTGCATTAACAGAATGATTTCTATATCAAGACCTGATTAAAGCAGTTGACCCCTTTGGCACTCCCTGTCTCATGATAGGGAGCTGTTGTTTAGTTTCCTCTGGGTTCATACTCTCCATCCACACACCGTTCATCCTGTCAAGCCACATCTGGACTCTTCCCATCATAGGGCAAAACCCTTGTATCTACTCCTACTGTCCGTTCTCAAGCCAACAGTCCTACTGAGTCTGGAGTGCATTTCCCCAGGGAAAGCAGTAGCTCCTGCATTCTGTTAGGCTCTGTTCAGAAACGAAATATGAGCTGGGCAGCTAAAATGAACCCATGTTATATTGTTCAGCCAGGTACATTGTTCTGGCTGGAGACGTGTAATTTGCTCATAATGAGAATTATGTATGTCCTGTTCTGGAAATCATTCCATTGGTTGGAAACAATACCAACCTCAAGCCTAGCTGTGAGATACTGACTAGCTAAATCATTCCCAATCTAAGACTAACTGGTGATCTCTATAAACCTGGTCTGGACTGGTAAAGCTAATGGGACTTCTCATGTGGACAATAATCACATGCAGAACACTGGAAGACAACAGCTTTAGTTGGGAATATGTGCAAAGTGGTACTAGGATTAGATGACGCTTACTTTTAAAGACTGCTTCACTGTGCTCACTCCCTCATACCATGCTTTGTGTCTGCCTGGTTCATGGCTTTTCTCTCTACTTTTGTATAACAGGCAGTACAGAGAGGCACTGAACAGCTGGTACTTTTGGCAATATAGCGAAACCAGCAAGAGCAATTTATTTCACACGTGCACTTGCTTTTGCTACAGAGGGGTCACTAATGTGAGGGCAGTGTGGTGGGATGCACAGGAGGTAAAAGGGTGGTGTGGCACAGTGTCCCTTGTTCAGCCTGCCAGCAAACCCCACACTGCTCTGACACTGAGAGTCACAGTGGACATCTAGGTTAGCAGAATTCTGAGAAAAGCTGTGTCTTTTAAAAACAAATTATATAACTGCACAGATGAGGCACGAGAAAGCGAAAGAATACAAAGCACAATCTATGATGGTAGTGGTGGGAGAGAAAAAATAAACTTCCCTTAAAGTGAGGACAGCGTTTTCCAGTGCTTCCAGAGACGGCCTGCGAGTCGGAGCTGTCACTTTGCTGGCTGTGGTGACGACTCAGATTTTCTCACAAGACACACCAGCACACTTTTGTGTCATCTTGGAGCCTGCACTGACCTGTAGGCAGTTGCTGCCACCTGCTGAACACAAAAGCTTTTACTTCAGGAAGAAAGGCTATAGAAAACAGCTAGAGCAGAAGCTAATCGAGAGTAGTTATGACCTGTGGGCCTATGACCAATCCCTGGATGCTGTCACAAGGTGGCTTTGCATCCTGTCATTAATGTTAGTATACAAACCAAATTTGGTAGGTAATCTAGACTCTGGATTGAATAAAAATAATTTCTCACCTGAAAAGTCAAATCTCGCTGAAATTTGACTGTATTTCATATATAACAGAATCAGCAGAGATATGAAATAAGCCAGGGGAACTTCAGTTTATTTTTAAAAGTCTTTGTAGAGTACAACTTCTATTCTTGTACTATACACTTCAATCTCAGAAGCACAGCCTGTTAAATATATTGTTTCTTTTCAAGTTCTCCATTGTTGTAACATGGATTTATTCCCTTTTTTTTCTGTTTGAACAACTGTATCTGCAACAGGATCTGTGAGGACAAGACACAATGTCTTCAGTCTAAAAATTGTTCAACATTTCTTGGAGGATAAAATATTTTATATAGTTTGTTATGTCAGCAAAAAGCAAGAAAAAAAAACTAGGAAAAATATGTCTCCAAATCCTTTTAAATCCTTTTCTACTTTGTTTTGTGAAAGAGCATGCTGGTGCAGGCTACTGACACACATTAGGCTGTAAAAATTGCCTTTCAAGTGCGTGATGAAGTTACAGAACAACCTTATTGATAATTTATAGTTTAGTCTGTAATCTGTACAACTTACATTTTGCTGTATTTTAAGTGCTTAAAGACCTTGACTGAGCTCACGGAAACCTCTTCTTTAAGGAATTAGAGTGCTCAACCTTTGTGAAACACATTAAAAGTGTCAAGCAGTGGAGGAAGCTAATTTATGAACTTCAGAACTGCTGTCCCAGTTGGTACCTCCCCATCAATGGTGAAAACAGGAAGGAGAAACTTTCTTGGTTAAGTTTCTTGGAGGGCTATTTCTTGTTTAGCTGACACTTTCCACCTGAAGTGTCACAAAACAAAGGGGTTTCTTGATAAACTGTACCCACTTTACCTAATAGCACCATCCCTTTGAAGCTAGTTTCTTTCCATCCAGACTTTGAAAAAGTCATGGATACATCATCTGCTACATTTTCTCTCCCCAGAAGGAAAGGAGGGAGGGGTAAAAACTGACACTTTCTGCTCCTTTCTTTCTGCTGCAGCGCTCAGTCATAACTGCACCTTTATTAAAGTCCATTTAAAGTGAAGATTTGCCTGAGCGCTCTTCATGTCTTTGGTCTGTATTTGACAGCGTGGGACACAGATCAGATTGGGGCCTACAGAGTAGCAACAGGAGCAACACATGTGAAACTGCGAGGCCAGCCGTTTACATTTTTGCCTGCTCAGACATCCCTTCATCATAATGGATCCTGACACAGAAACACCTGCCTGTCGTCTCCCACTTAGAGCGTGGCTGCCAAAGATGGCACAGGCACAGTTTGCAGAGGCACAGCCAGGCTGGCACAGTGCTGGGAATTCATTCACTCAGAAACCACTTTCTGAGAGCCAAGTTGTTGTCAAGGAGCAATGACAGCATCTTGCCTCCCAGCTCCTGCCGAGTTTCTGCTTAGCATGCTTAGCCTTTTCTGAGAAAGGAAAATGTGCACAGCCTGACTGACTCCCTCTGAAGAGCTCCTACCAACTGTTTTCAGGGTGTGCTTTCAGGAAAGAGACGATACTCTAAAACGAAGGCCTGGATTCTGGGAAGTGCTGCCTTCAAAGCTCCAGAAAGGTCAGTGAAAAGCTTGTTCATACCAGAATCAGTGCTTAATCCAATAGTATCCTGAAACCTCCTTGAGCAGGCAGCTCTGTTGTATGCCTGAGTTTTGGACTCGAAGACGTACTGGATGAATTTTCAGATGAATTTTCTTAGCTCATCATGAACATCTGTAGCACACAAACAAACTCGAGATTTAAAGAAATTGCATAATACTATGGAAGCAGCTTACTAGGGCAAAACTGGCTTTCTTTTACCCAAAGTGTCTCTGCAGTGATGTGTACCCTAAAACTGAATGAGGTTAGGCACAGAATGATGATTTGTTTGGACTCCAGAAAGGCACGTGATGCATTTAGTGGGTTTTATAAAACCCAAAGGGGCTGACAAAAAATTGAGGAAAGATAACAACTTTGGAGTAAGCTAACACTGCAGCGCACAACCACAAAATCCCTATCAAGAGGAACATGTAAGCTTACTGTAAGCTCAGCAGATTCAAAGCCGACCTCAGCCATTTCACATCGTCCCTGTGACACAGACAGCTGGGTGCTGTGGGCTACATCTCAGCTTTTATTACTGTCCACCCAAAAGGGACAGTAGATGACATCTCTTCTTTACCATTAAACACTGACGTAAGCATGCTGACAGTCTGTCTTTGGCTAACTGTACTGAACTGCACACTGTAGTTACAAAGTCCTTCCTAGCACTGTGCATACAGAGAAGGGTATCCTGGATCTCTTTTTATAAATATTTATCCCCATGCATCTGCTCCAGTTCATTTCTGGAAAGTACCAGCCCAACCAGAGTGCACACCAGTGGCAAAAGGAATATTCATCCCAAGATTACTTTTAAGATCTTGGAAAGTTCAACAATCTCTGGAAGATTTTTTCTTTTCAGCAAAATCTGCAGCCCAGGTATTATTTCTCCAGCAAGTTAGCATGCTGAATGAGGCCGTCAAGGCCTTGTACAACAGCTCTTCCTATAATCACTTACTTGGTGGCCTCCGCTGGCCAGGGCTGAGATCCTGGCAACTGGTTAAATGTTAGCAGTCCTGAATCCAGCTAAGATTTACATAGGTATTTTACAGGTGACAACTGCAGAGACACCACTACAGCACCGCATTGATCTGCAAGCATCCCACCTCATGCTAAGCATATGGCTCAGGTCAGTCACTGACAGAAATACAAAATAGCCCAGATTCTCCAAGTCTTTTCCAATTGACTTTTGTATGCAGGTGCCTGTAAGGCAGCAAGGGCTGGTATATGGGAGGCTCTCTAAGCTATGTCCTAGAGAAAATTCTTCCCAAAGACTTTTTCCGTCACCTAAATCTTTCAGAAGTGGTAAAAGTGCGTAATTGATATGTAAGAGCATAAGTGGTATATTGAGATTAGTACTCAAGGGTAGATGTCCTCCATTATGCATAAGAAGAGAAGTGCATAGAAAAGTAAGTGCTTAGCACTGAGGGATATCAGAGTAAGTGACTAGAAACAGATCATTGGCTGTTGCAAACTATTTTGGCTCCATTATGTTAAGCGGAGCCAAATTAATACAGAGGAGCTGATTGTCTGACCTGCAGTTCAACATAAACAGCACTAATACTATTACAGCCCATTTCCAAGAGCGGAAACTTGGGTAGAGAACTTAAACAACTGGCTCACTAATACAATGAGGAATCCTAGCTGGTTTCTGGTTTCCAAGACAATGTTTGCAGTATATTTGTGGCCCCAGTCTTATTCAGAAAGCAGGAGAGACAGTGTTATTCAATCAGGGAAGCCAGCGCTACCTCTGGGGTTGCACTAACTGGAATTATCATTTCCTGCTCTGGTGCTTACACTTCTAACGTTTAAAAAAACCATAAAACTGCCAAATGAAAATCATATTTTCTGCTTTAGGAAAAGGTAGCTGTTGATATAATTTTGCTCTGAGTTCATTTCAGATGGCCAATACTGTTTATTCTCAGAGTACATTCAATTGTTGCATATGAAATGCAAACAAATGGGTGTTTAGGGAGTAGCATTTCAATGTCACCACTTGGAGCTCTGGAAATCAAATTCACATGTTTTCACCGTGTACTTGCACTAGAGACACCCTTTGTCTGGAAAATTATGTCACATCAGCTGCTACCTTCTGCCACTCTGTTTCTAAAACTTCAGGCTCATAACCTTCATTTATAACCAACCCTTTACCAGGCAGGTCAAATTTAACACACAGGAAATATAAGGAATAGAACATTTTTTTCTGAGGAAGTATTTGTCAATGAAAGATTAAATTCTCCTCCTGCAGAGAGAAGGCACAAGTGTCTGTAGTTTCTCACACGTGGGGAAGGAAGGAAGGCCAGCGTCACAGGCTGAAACAGTTTCCTTAAACCAGACAGGGAACATTATTAGCAGAAGGGCTATACTAATTTTTGTACGCTTTACTTTTCGTACTGTGCAATCCTATTGTACATTTTAGTAGAGTCTGAAAGGGCTTGAGATTGGGAAAAATCAGTAAAGAAATGAACAACCTGCTGTCAGGGAAATGACAGTTTGTACCTCTGTGTTACAGTACACTGTGTAACAGTGGAACAATGGGGGAAAGCATTTTGTGTCCCCTGGTCTTGGTGTCCTCAGTTCTGAGGCTTGGAGCTAGCTTTGTTCACTATAGCCCCTTTTTTTTGTTTGTTTTTGGCACAACAATTAAGATGCTAGCTTTTCACCTGGCTAGACTGCAGCTGTCATTTCTAATGAACTGCTTCTGTCACTGTATACAGAGGAAAGACCTAGTGGAGGTAAACTTTCTCATATTAGCAAAGTGGTCAACATTTTTTCCCTCACAGATGCTCACAGGCAGTTTCACATCTGTTTACCCAACAAAAGCAATTTCAGTGGGAGGCAGGAGTCAAAATACTCTAAGGTTCACACTAAGACACTACTCAGAGAAGTGGACAAGCAATGGAGGCTCGTACTGCTGGTGGACAGTACATGCAAGATGGCAGTGTAAGTTAGAAATAACTTGAAACAGGAAAGGCATTATTGGTAAAGATAAAGGATGGAAAGGCAAGTCCATAGGTGTGGCATTTTCCATAAAAGATGATATATAACAGACCAGAAAACACAGAGCTGATGGAGATATATACAGTTCCTATATGCTTAATTAGTTCACTACTGATGGCAGCAGAAAGTTCTCACTAGAGATCATTGTCCCACCATAGCTCCTTGTTTTAGACATGAAATATTTCTGGCAAAAAAATATTGAGTGGCAAAAATGACACTACTGACATCCAGCTCTGGATGTGCTTGCTGTCTTTGGAACTGAGTCACTTGTTAAACCTTCAGCTTTATGTGGTGCTGTAGGAATACCATAAAAGAAGACGCTGACTGGGAGTGTGCATATCTGGGAGCAATCTGCTCTTCCAAGAACAGCAGTTTTATGATAAAAGTGTGAACAGAAGTGCTCTAAAGGAAATAGAAAATATCATTTTGGTTACTCAGCACTTCAGCTGAGAGATCTTGCCAAAAAGACAGCAGAAAGCATATGTCTGCTATTTTCCAACCATCAGAAAAATAGGGCTGCATTCCTCGTGTTCTCCCTAACATAGTGTAAACTCAGCTTTCCAGCTTACCAGTTTTCTTCTTACTCTCCCAATGCTAGGGAGTATAAACTCTCTGCTGCTGGAAGAATATAAAGTTTCCCTATCACTATAAACAGATATTCTTCTCTTTGTTACTCTGTGGGAGGCTGGTGGTCTTCCACTGCAGGAATTCTGTTTGAGAGATATGGTAGCTCCATGTTCTTTTCCTTACCTTCCAGTCAGTTTCCAATCTTTTACGGGCTCCTGATTCCAGTAGTTGCCTACGGAAAAGCCTGTCTATATAGAAGAGAGAAAGGTTGATTATTTTATTCTGGGGGAAAACAAAACAAACAACCAAAACCCTATCTCCTCTTCCTCTCAAAAGAGTTCCTACAAAATTTGAGGTTCATATATTACAAAGAAAAAAAAATTAAAAGCCCCAACCTTTCCCCCTGCTCACCTGCTTATTTCTCTGTCATGGTTCTAAATTAAAAGGTTTAAGGGAGATTTTGCTTTAGCCTTTTCCTTACTGAGATTATGAAGAACTTCTGTTTTCCAGCAAGCAAACCAATCACTAGAACATAAGCTTAATGTTGCTATCAGCATTGAATTTATGTATAAATCACTGAGATACATGATACATGCTACCTTGCAGCCAATCAATAGTGAAAACTATATCTGCTGGGAAATGTTAACAAAGACTAGGTGCAAAAATATAATGTTTCAAAATTGAAAAAAAAAAAAAAAAAAGAAGAGTCAGAAGAACTCCAAGGTGGGAATCTTACTATCATTCTCTCCCACATAAAAGAAAAATCATGAATCCTTGGGGAAAACATGAGAGAAAGTTTTTTATGCAATGGATAATAGAACTGTGGAGCCCCTTGTCAAAGGAAACTGGAAAGGAAAAAAAAATCAAGTGAATTCAAGTGGAGAAGAGGTTTGTTGATTAGCACATCAGGTTCAGGAAATCCCTGAGATGAGAACAGATGGAAGCTGGGAGAATTTGGGGGAAGTATTGCATACACTTTGTCCTTACTCTTCCCCATGTGGTTGTTTTTGGATACTGGGCTCACTTTTGGTCTGAACACTTATGGCCATTCTTATGTTCCCATGAAGCAAAGCAATCCAGTGGGGTGATAAGTCCCCTTATTCCCTCTACAGGATATGATCACAGCTTGGTGCTTTCCATGACACATTGCCAGGGGACTGGAAGTGGGAGTAAGGCAAGGGCTAACACACTGTTCAGCACAGTCTAGCCGCTGTGCCACAAGGGCAGTTACAATCCAGCTGTACATCCTGCTCCCTCACACTCCCATTTATAGTGGCTGGGGGGCCAGATGCCAAACCAGGTCTGTTTGTAGACCTCCACCAGCAGAACTGCTCCACTGTCTTTTTCACGGCATCCACTGTGGTGGCATAAGAAATTATAGATAGAAACTAAGTTCTGTATAATTCTTTTCCGCTGAGTTCTTTTGCAAGAGGCTAAAATGTTCCATTTGTTTCAAATATAGTGCCATTTGGAGATGCTTCTTCAACAATGGCAGTCAGAAGAGTCCAAATGTCATCTCCAGGGTAATAGGAGTAACAAAAGCCTGTCCTACCCCACTCACCAGCAAAACTTGGTGAGATGGGACGTGCCATTCATGACTGAGTGTGAAAAAGACAACAATTCTGTTTACTGAGAAAATTTTCCTCTTCTGAGCTGCAAATTCAAACTGGAAACACAGCAGTAACCCTGTCCCTTCTCTCTGTCCAAGCTCTTTTGCATCTTTTTTCTTCCTGGAAATTAGCTTATAGCTGAAAAAATTCTTTTCTTTCCAGCTGCTGCATTTGGTTCTAATATGTTTGTTACCACAAAATCTTTGGCTCAGAGGAGCAAAGTAAAGGCTCACAAGACTTAATTATTTCTTGGAAAACCATTCATCTTTTCCAGTAGTCCTGTATGACGTCTTCTTTTTTTTTTTTTTTTTTGAAGTAATGCTTTTTCTTCTCATAGCAAATTTAAGTCGGATCGAAGTCTAGAAAAACTGTAGAAAAATACGTCCACTGGAGGGCAGGCCTGAATCTAGCAGAACATGTTGAAAAGGCCTTGAAGGAAAGACAAAAAATGTTATGTTCTGCTGAATGGAAGCTGTCATGAGTCAATCAGGACTCAACAGTTAAGAACTAAGAGCAGGTTTTTTTCTGAATGAGTAGTTCCATGATTTCAGATGCATAGTCCAGAAAGTGAGGCTCTAACTGTTTGTGTCTAATAAGGGTCCTAAATGAAGTCTCTGATCTTGACTATAATTAAAATAAACCTATCATGACATTTGTTAGTTGAAGTCAGCAAACCCTAAGAGGACTTTCAGCTCATCATACAATCATCGACTGAATTCAGTGGGGCTAAATTCCAGGACTGAACTTGGCCCATAGGTTTTGTGTGTTCTCACAGCAGCACTACCTTCAAGCATGGGTGTGCAGGACTCATGCTCTGAGCTCCCTGGGGTGAAAGGCACCTCACAGGAGGTTCTTTCTGTGCCTGTGCCTGCAGTCCAGAGGCGTATTTGATGTGCCCAAGCAGAAGTGGTGTCTGGCTCCACCTCAGACTCACAGCCAGACCAGACCCTGGACACACTCAGGAAATGACTGTTCTGGGTGTGCACCTGATGTCCCACTGCCTGGACTTGCAATCTGTGCACACTCTACTGCCAGGTCCCCTACCACTGTGGAGATGGCTCTGCCTTAGAGTTAATTACATGTTACTGGATCAAATACTTCATACTGTACTTATTCCTAGTAGTGACCGAGTTTGGCTAAGCAGTTTGAGATGCTAAACTTTAGACAATCTAGATATCTTTTGGAGTGAATGCCATCCATATCATAGCAAAAGGAAGGAATTTATTTCATGTGGCAGCTGAAGATCCCATATTTAATGTTGCCAGATTTTGAAAATGCCCAGTTTTCTTTTAGACAAACTGAAAACTCAATTTTCTTGCAGTTTTCATGAGTGCATATTAAATGAACTTCCTCCTTTCATCAGTGACTCACTCCTTTAAAGGCTATTTCACAAACAGTATCTCCATTCCAAAGGAAACAAGCTGTTCCCTCTTACATTACTCAAGTAGCTGCAGAAAAAGTAAAATACATTAAGTCAAAAGATTTCAAAATGCATTAGGTACATAGCTCAGATTTTATCAGGTAGTTACTGCCTTTTAATGAAATTACTCAAGCCAAAATTCTAAAACTGACTAGAAATTCTGGGTGCCTTGCTGAAGACACCTTATAATTGCAAGGAGTCCATAAGTTCATATCCCTCTCATGGTGTCAAACAAAATATCCATAGCCTTTTTTGAAAATCTTGCCCATAACACAGCTAACAGGAGGTAGAAACTAATGCAGTTCTACAGAAATTCTTTCAGCAGTTGAAGGCCGGTCTAAATCAGAATCAGGATTTAAATCAGAATAACTCCAATCTGAGATTGCTAGGGCCCTTTAAGACATCTGCTGCACTACTTCCAACTCTACAGCTGCAGATTTTTTATAAATTAGTATCTGTTTTCTGCAATACGAACTAAAGCCTTACCTGGAGATGTGAAAAAGGCGATGAGCCAAAGATACTAAAACGTCTCCAAATAAGCTGTTTGAAACAGGTTATCTTCACAGTGTGGGCCTGAGAAATGGTCAGGCCTTTCTTCCTGAAGAAAACCAGAAGTATAATCATATCTTTAAGGAAAGAGAAAAGAGAGAAGGAATTTTATAAGAAACAAAACATCCCCCTGGCAGTATCTACTATGAGATAAGAAAATGCAAAACTATCATGTTTTATGTCAGTCACAGAAAGAATGTATTTGAAAAAGACTTGTCTGGGGAATATTTGTAAAGTGCAGCACTCCTTAAAATATTCAGTGGTTCAAGTGTTATGAGTGCCCAAGAATCCTTCCAGCTGAAGGACAGTCCACTAGAACCAAGCAGCTTTCTGAGATCCGGCTACCATGAATGAAGACAAAGGACTAGTAACTCCAATATTAAACTGAGTGATAAAATTAAAACATTATCAAGAGTCTTCTCCACCCAAATCTAGTCTCCTGGATTGTCCTACTGTTGGCAGTATAAGAATTTGCCTCAGGTATATTACCTGTAAATAGACCTTCTAAAACTGCTCCATGACAAGAAGGTATTATCCCATTGCTATAAGTGGAAAGTTTTGTGCTGTCAGACTTCTGTTGGGTATTTACAGGCACTGTTCCGTTTAAACATAGCAAGTGCAGCAAATACTCAAAGGGAACAAGATAAGAGAGAGGCAAATGTAGGAATTACAAAAACAAACAAGAGCCCATACATATGTAAGACTTTCTAGTGTTAAGCTGTGTATAAATGGCTTCAAACTGATCTCAGTTCTGCCTGTAGGTTAAACAAATAATTGTTGATGAAAATAGTTATTTTTGTCCCCATGTTATCGTGTCTGGATTTCTTTACTTTCAGTGTCCTGAAATCAGATTGTGAACATCACTTACTGACATTTGCATACTTTAACAGAGACAGACCAGTATATTCACTTGTCTGAATGATAAGAGAGACTATCACGACCTCTTTCATAGTCAATGTGTTCAGTCTCAACCAGTAACTTTTGCTTAAAGCCAAAAAAGCCTGTGACCAAACACAGGCACATCTATCCATCACAGGTGCACCCTTTGGTTTTCTTTATCAATATTTTATCAGAGTTGGATTGTTCTGATTTGATGCAGAGCCCATTTTGGAAAATATTTTTCAACTGGACATCTCTTATAAAATTTATCTATTCTCAGTTCATCCTTTTGGGAAACACTTTCTTCCCTTATCTATCCCCTCTACCTTGAATATTTATTTTATTCTAATACATAAAATCCACATTAGCTGTGACTTTCACTTGTACATCAATCTCCAACTCCTGGACACTTACTTAACTAATAGCCATAATCACAGTAATAATTTGTCACATCTTTCCCAAAAGTACAGGAATAGCTTTACTTCTGTGTGAGATGTCATCACTACACAAGGTGGGAAATTTTGACATCTTGCATGGCACTTACAAAGTTATGTCACCATGTTGCATTAAAAAGGAGATTTTCACTGTGATCTGGTACGTTTGTGAGATTGGGAGAGCAGATAGGATAGTTGTGCGTTTCCCTTGCCTCCTCCCGGATATTTTTCCAGAGCTTTTTGGTTATTTTTAGAGTGATTATTATAAATTAGTAATGTCATTCTGTCCCTTTGGCAATCTAACATACTCCAGAGCAACAAGCATAAACAACCTGTGGGGTCTAAGAGACTGACAGGAGGACTCTGTCCACAATCAGCAAGTTGCTGCAATGTCTGAGGTTAAAGATTCCTTTGTTTGCACTCTGGCATAGCTCTTTGGCTCAAATCTATGAAGATATTTGGATGCTTCACTGCCAGTGGCACCAGAGGGAGTTAGGTACTTGAATTCCTTGCCATCTGGTCCCTCAATGATTCCCAGCAGCATCTGATGCCATTATGAACAGCATTTAACAGAGAGCATTTAACAGCATTTAACAACAGAACAAAGTAAAGGCTTTTCAAGGAAAGCAGGCTACTGTCAGGCCCTTCGTGTGTAATCCCAGCCTAGCAGGTTGAAGTGGCCTCCCAGGCACCAAGCTCCAAACTATCTATCACCTTAAATATAGAATTATGTCCTTGGAGCAAATGTTTAACGTAGCAAGAAACGTCATAGCCCAAAAGGGCTAATACTAATGACACTGATATCAGTGACAAAATGCCTGTTGTTTTCAGCCAAGGCAAATCAGAGCCAAAATTCAAAACTTCTGAAGAAAATTCAGTATGTCACTTCTGCAAAACTAACTTCCCTTTTATCTGCCTACTGGGTATAAAAAGAGTCTTCTAAATAAACACATCAGGATAACGAATCCAACAATGGCTAGACATGGCCACGATTCTCACACCTAGTCCAGCTGTGACCATGAATTTCTTGTTTGAATCTTCAAAGGAAATGGAATAAAAGTAGTTTCAATGTTAACACAGACTCTGCTGCTTACAGTTTCATTCTCATAGATATAATCTGTTGAAGTTTTCTTGAGGCCTGCTACTCTCTTATTATAACTTCTTCAACCCAGAAAGCATCAAGGATGACAGCCAGTAACTTCAGATTACACTGAAAGGCAGAAAGAATCAAATAACATCAAAATGGGGTGATTTTTCAGAGACTTGATTATTCCCCTGAAAATAGGACCAGGCCCCAAACCAGTGTTCAGGTAAAGCCGGTTGATCTTTATTGATATCAGGAGAGACATACCAGTTTTAAGACACCACCAGAAACAGTCAGGAGTCTCACAGTGTCTGGCACTCTTACAAATGACCTTTTTGCCAATGATTAAGCAACACCGTTTTTAATTTAATACATTTTAAATTGTTTCAAGCTTTCACAGTTTCAGAAAAAGCTTGAGCATGTACTCTCCGCATAACCTGCAGCTCAGAAACCAGAAGCAAAAGAGAAAGAATGGCAAATTGATTTAAAAATATTTCAGACATTCTGGAGATCTGGCTCATGAGCTTTAAATGTCTGCATTTGGCATCACTGAGCACCCTGGCTGAAGATCTGGCCAGCAGTCTTTCCTTCTGGCACTCATTTGTAACACTGAAGTCATACGAACCTCTTCTCTCAATTCCTAAATACAGACTACTAACAACGCAACACTAAAAACTCTGTACGTTCTCAAGAAAGGGCTAGATCAGTTTACATCAGCTGCATTTTCACACTGATACCCAAGGGTGCCCTTTCAGACCTCCACTCTTTTTTTTCCTGCTGGTTAATCGAGTAATCAGGAACACTAATTATATATAACTGTCATTTTTATTCACCGTTAACTTTATTCTGCACAAGTAAAGTTGCATTCTAAACTGCAAGAGTATTTAAGCATGTCTCTGCAGAGGTCTGCTGCACAAAACAGCTGCGCATGCTAGTCTTAATCAAGGTTAATTTGAACGTGGGCAATGTGAGCCCACCTTGGATGCTGAACATGGATGCTGGTGACCAGCCTGAGCTGAAGCATGCCTTTTCTGCAGGATTTGAACTATCCAATTTAACCCGAATCATACTTCTCAGCAAGAGTGTGCATGAACGCACCACGAATACAAGCTTACAGCTTCTACATAACCTGCTTTTGGCAAGGCAAGAATGTGACTGTACCAAATTGACTGATTGCAAAATGATGGATGATGCACTGGAAACTGCACTGAAATTCCCCTGGTTCCATAAGGTGGTATTTCCAGTGGTGTGGATTAACAGGGAGGGCTGCGGAGAGGAAAGCCTTACCAGGCTAGGAGACCAGCACCGTGTTTCTGGAAGGCAAGTTTGAAAGACAACTTATCAGTAGGGTCTTCAGTACTTCCCAGGTGGAAGGATACATCGAGAAAGTGTACACAAGTTGTTGGAGAGGTCGTTGCGGAAGGGATAAATGAGTGACTAAGGTGGATATTACTGCTGTAGCAGATGTGGATGCTTTGCTCCTTTTCAGCTGTTTTACAGTGTTACCAAACAGCTACTACAAATTATGCTGTGTTACAGCAGTGGATAGAGATACTCCTCACACTGACATGGAGGGGTTATTAGCAGAAGGAGCTGAAATTCAGAAATGTGAGAGTCCCTGGTCTGTTAGCTACCAGGGAACTCAGAAGCTTTTGGGCTACTACCTCTGGTGGAGGACGTTGTATGTTCATCGACACTTTTCAGCATCCTGAGCTCCATCTGGCCTTCCTCAAATATATTAAATGACTGTCTGTAATTGCTGACAGTACCTGCATGGGGACATCAGTGCCTACTGCGTTACCCGAAGTAGCAAGTTTGTTGAAACGTGATGCTATTTGCAGGGAAGGGTGCTCCAGAGGCAGGGAAGCAAAGAAAAAATTGCTTGAAAGCAATTCTCTTGATATTTGATGTCCATTTTCAGGGTAACATACACAGAACTAATCATGCAAATCCAAACTCAAGGGAAATAAGCCTTCATTTCTTCATCTGGTGCTCTGAAACTCAGCCAACAACGCATACAACCAGTATCCCTGAGGTGTCAAAGTGCATTGTTGATTTATAGACAATGCATATTGGATTACTGGAGACTCCACACTGTGAAATGATTATAAACCAGTAATTAGCTGGTGAGAGAGGGATAATTTGGTTCAGAATCCTGAAGCCAGATAAAATTAGCTGATTAAAAATAAAGCACTGTTAACTCAGTCCCTTGCGCAATTAAAAACTCATAAAACCTGACTGAAGTAGTAGGAAAGGCCTTCTAATAGCAGACAAAAACATAAATGTTTTAAAAATGTGCTCAACTAACATTAGGATGGGGTCCTGGAAATTTTCTTTAAAGACAGAATAAAGTGTTATTGCTCTTCGCCCTGGAGAGCCCTCACTGACTTAGATACAGCTTAACCTTTGGATGCGAAAAATGAGTGTGCTGGAACTAAACACTGCCTGGCACAAGTGAGCAGCTCATCGGAAGATGTTTTTTGGATGTACCATTGCTTTGGAAAAATACTTCCTGCAGGTGTTCTGAAATCACCTGGAGTTTTTCAGGAATGGCTTGATTTAATTTTCAAGTCCCTGCTGTGGTCATACAGACTTAATCTGGAAAGTCCCACTCAAACAATTAGCTTCTGCAGGTGTTAAGTGGCACAAGACAGCCGTGTCAGATGTGTCTGGTTTTTTTTGGCCAAATCACGTGATCTCTAGATCTCTTTTGTGGTTGAAGTTATCACCATCGTATTGCACTGATTTTGGTTTTGATGAATTCAGCTTTCTCAGTGGACATAGAGGGACACAAACAATGAAAGGATGGTTCAGAACAGTGGTATTTATGGGAGACTTCAGACCAATTCCAACTTCATAGACATGACACACAGTACTTCAGATGTCCACAAAAATGGAAAATCACAAGACAGTTTCGACCAAGTCCTTCAGTTTGTGGGAGTGGATACGAAAGGGAATGACTGGAGGTCTCTTCTGCACATACGCTGCTACTGACAATAACCCACCCCACAAGGCCTGAAGAAGAACTGTACGTGACTGTAGCACTGTATTCCTGATGGCTCCCCAGGGTCCTACACTGAAGCAGCTACCCCTGCCCATTCTCTGGCAGCAGGCAGAGCTGGAGGAGGTAGAAGAAGATGCTCAGGCTAGAAGAGCTGATTCCTGTACTACCAGATCAAACAGCTGTAGACATCGGCCACTGCTTTAAAAATACTCTTTGACGGCCTTTTACATTTCAAAAAAGAAAAAGAAAAAAGGAAAAAAAAAAACAACCAAGATTTTGAGAGGGCTTTCTTATCACTGTGTACTGCTAGCCTCAACTGCTTGAAGAAGTGGACTCAGAATGAGCAACCAGTGTTAGCAACCAGCGCACAGGCTAACAGCATGAGAAGCAGGGAATGGAGGAGTACAAAACAATTTTTAAAACAATTCTGTTTTAAAATCACCTCTATGCAAAACCAAGGTATGTCAGCAACAGCTCCAATTTTCAGAGGTCACAGAAGCCCTCAGAATGTCAGCTGTCTGGGGTCTCTCCAGGAACTGAACAAATTACACACTGACTGCAGAGCAGCACTTCACGATTACAACAATTATAAAGAAATTTACCCACACTAGTACAAAGAAAAGTCCTGGTTTTCTGCATTTATCTGTCTTCCTGAGGAAATTACACTGTTTGTCTATGTCTCACCTGATAACTTCTAAACCTGCTGGCTATTTCCAACCAAACAGAAGGAGCAGGGGAGGTCTCAGCGAGAACTAAAACCCTCAGTGGTTAAGCAGCTGGAGAGAAGCCTTTAAAATATCTCTATAAAGCAAAGGCTGCCCTGTGAGCACAGCTTTTATTAGACGCAAGAAAATCTGTGCAGGAGAAAGACCAAATAAACGCCCAAACCACAAGAAAAATTTCAACTGGAGCTTGGAATAACTAAACCTTGTGTTACAATCCCAGAAGTAACAAGGTTTCTTTAGTTTGAGGCTCATGAAACTGTTCTTGTGAGCTGAAAATATAATTTCACCCACTTCTTTACCTCAGACACAGACACTGCTGTTTTTCTCCCAGTCATTTTATAAAATATAATTAATCTATATTTTAAAGACCTTGATGGGTTTTCTCTCATCATAAACAGTAAGTGAGATTGATAGCCAATTACTGAGCTCTCAAGCTCGCAGATCATCTCCTTAAAAAATTATTAAGATTTTTAAAAAAATTTTTAAAATGCACCTTTGATTTAATTTAGATTTTAATGCTCATTTCTTATGTAATAAAAGGGAGAAGAGCTAGACCATGAGTCAGTATTTATTAACCTTGCTAATACGATAGGCTTTTTGAGTCAAGATGGATATATCTTAATTGGTAAAACAGATGCATCATCATTTAGCCAAGTAATTCTTTCCAAACAAGGGAAGGAATGGCCATTTTATTTGTAGTAGATGGAAATAAACTTTCCATATTCTGCATATCAATTTACACATTCTTACTTTCCCACTTATGTCAGTCAGAAGGCAGCCCTTCGATTCCGAAAATAATGCAATCCAGAAATTAACACTAGAATATACGGGAATATAGCTATATGTAACATATTAATTGATCTTAATTTGTGAAGTACTGAACTCAATCTGCACATTCATGTAAGTAATCTAGAATAGAATGATACATTTCCATCAAAAATGATTTGCATCTTTAATATCGGCATCATTAGAAGATGCCTCAATAAAGTGTTTTCCACAGTTTGTGAAAGCATAGCCCTAAGGCTGATGTTTGTGCAAATGCTGTTGTAAATGGCACTGATGATGAATGTTGACATTTCACACTACTGCTATTGAATTCTGCTAGCTTATTCTCAGAAAAGACCCTATAAAGCATCCAAGCATTTATTAACAGGTATTAGCAGTCTATTAGAGACAACTACACACATACATCTTTTATACATAAAAATGCACTCCAAAATTTATGCTCTGGTTGAGTCCATTATCAATGATAATCCAGATAAAAACAACTGTCAAAAATATTCCAGTGCACTGGGTAATATTACACCAAAAGCACAACTTCCGTTACTTCATTCCTCATATGAATCCTTTTCCTTTCAATTTATTTTCTGTAGTTCCTCAGTCCTTTTCAGAAAACACTGAACTGGCATAGAACTGTGAATAACCATCAACTTCAGGTTATAATTCTTATAGTTTATATTCCATTTCTGAAAGTGTTCTGTAGTCAGCCAGGAGAATACTTAAGTGGCCTCCTGTATGAAAATCTAAGGCTTCTAATTATTCAGCCAAATTTCATGTTCTTAGACACAGCTGGATTTCCTCTGATTATCACCCTGAATAGGGAAGAGTCAGCCTCATATTATGAGGTATCCTGGGTGGAAGCACGGACAGAGGTCTGTGCATTACTGGCTGTTAAAACAGTCCCTTAGGACTTTAGGAACAATTTAGAGCAATGTAACAGCTTTTTCTTACCTTCTGTGCACACTGAACCCCGGCCCGTAAAAGCCTTAAAGCACAGAAAGGGGTATCACTTACATAGAGAGGAAGTTCATTTCTTTGAACAGCTGGCATCTACCAGTGGAGAATGGAGAAGCATGACTTATTTCCATTGGGATGACCATGAAACTCTCTGGAGGAGATACTACTGTAAGAAAAAGAGATCAACTCTGGTTACTCTGATCACCATTGTTTCTGAACACTTACTCTATCCTTATTAGGCATCAAAATTTAGCTGATGCATGACAATTCCTAAGATTCATCTATCCTTGATTTAACCTATATGTGACTCATGAACTGTGAATGCTTTCAGCGTCAACTGTGAGAAAGTCTTTGTCATGGCCATGTCAAAAAACATGCTCAAGACTGTGCATCTCTTAAAAGATCAACTGCTTTCCTCAGAATTTGCAGGAGAAAAAAGCAATGTATAAATATTTAAGCAGTTGTTTGTAGTCAGAGCTCTGCAGATATCCAACCTGCATTCTGAACAGTTCCTTGCCAATTACACAGCTGGCAGAAACTTCACAGGTTTTGTATTTCTTTGAAGTGAGCAGAGATAGTATGTAGCTAGTACAATACAAGCTCATTTGTGCCTTTATTTTCACTCTCCTTTCCCATTTTCTATCTCCTTCAGCTTTTTACAGTTACTCTACACTGATCTCTTCTCTCTGAAAGACCTTTCTTTCCTTAGGAGCTCTAAGAATGCCTGGAAAGAAGTATTGTTCCTAGGAATGTGGTATGTATTGTTGCTGCATTTTCCATCCATTCTAGTATAAAAGACGTGTGCTTTTCAGCACAAATAGCCCGGACCACTCTTCAAAATGAGCCATCAACTCCCCATGGGAAAAAAAAAATTGTCTGATGTCCAGCTTGCCCACAAGAAAGTAGGAGACATCTTAGTTGAAAGACTACATGCTGAGAAACCTGCTTTCCTAGGGAATACATCCTGAGCGGTACAGGTCTCTCATGAGGCTCTGGAGTTCATCACTCCAATCCATGCTCCCTTTTGCCAAGAGACCTGTGCATTGAAACACCTGAACAGCTAATTAAATCTGCTTGGACAGTATCTTTGTGGACAGTAACAGTGTTCAGATCTTCCCTTTCATTAAAAATCTCAAGTGTATGATTTACAGTCAAGATTGAGACTTAGTGACTTACCTTCAAAAATTCAAGGACAGGCCATAATAAACAACAACAACAACAACAACAACAACGAAGAAGAATTTGGTCATTAGAACTTCTCACACTTTATTTGAAAACAATGGTAAATTAATTACCAAACTATTTACAAGGTAGTACTGTGGTTTTCTGATCCTTCACACCAGTACAAAATGAGCAGGCACATAGCTGAGGATTCTCATTGGAGCAATTACTGTGTTTGAGGTAATGGTCACTTTCAGAGTCCTTGACAGAGGTGACATTGCTGGTGGTTCTCTTCTCTTTGCATAAGAAGTTGCTGACTTGTGTTGAACACAAGTAGATATAGCTGTGACACAAGAGGCCTCATGCATTAACAGGATAAGCAGTACCAAACCATGGACTTCATAAAATTATTCTTATTCCAGAATAAGGGCTTTATTAAGTGCTTTCAGCTTCATCTTCTCCACATGTTTTTGAACCTTCTCTCTGAGCCCATTGTTTTGGGGTTGAAAATGTTCATCTGGATGGTTGTGTGGGTCTCTGCAAGAAGTTTAAAAGATCATTTGTGTTTATAATAGCCAGGGGAGCTACTTAGCAATGCTGACAAAAACAAAGAGAAACACATAATTTCTCTCCTTTTTATAGTGACCACAAAGGGTATTCCGTTACTTACGCAGAAAAGGAAAGGGAATGAAACTGTGAAAAGAATATTCACTTTTGGCTTGGCCAGTTAAGAAAGTTAACCATCTCATAGGGAAACACATACTAAGTTGAGTTTCTACATTTTTTCTGTGAAGGAACATATATTGCAATGGCCAGAACTGGAGAATCCACATGAAAAACTGATTTGCCTTAAGGATAAAAAGCAGAATCTGCTGTTGAAGGAGCAGTAGGGTGTTATCTAATGAAACATCACCCCATCAGTAACAATCAGGAACCTTCCAGTGACAAAAGAAAGGATTTGGACTTCACTGTTTGCTAATAGATTTTTATTTCCATCTTTACAAGGCCAAACAAATAGTGAAGCTTTCAACAAATTTAAGTGGCAACAGAAATTGAAAGCAGACCAACCCAAACCTGCTAGCAGTTCTTCTTCTTCCCTGTGTCTTCAGTCCTATTGGGAATCAAGGCCTGTAGACTGATTCCATATGAGTATCCACAGCCTGCCTGTTCCCAAGGCTACCTTCTGTCCTCTAGTGCCCACTCTCAGACACCAACATAGCCAATTTTTATTAGGCTGGAGCTTGTTGTAACCTTTGAGCAACTTCCACAGTCCCATCCTTAAGCAGAATTGCACTTTTCATAGGAATTCTTTTATTTTTGCTATTGGACCATAACTTTGTTTTCCAAAAGTAGAACACAGAGACTATTTACATACATGGAGATGCAGTCATGCTAGTAGAACACAGAATAACAATGACACAAGAAAGCACATGAAGTGGTGCACATGTCCTATAAGATGTAACAAATGCTCTATAACTGGAGATTAAGAACATCAACTAAAGTAGATTTCTCAGATGATTTAGAGATAGCCAAAATGGACTGAAATGAACACTTGAAATATAGATACCTAGAGGTGTTTAATATAGAAAAGTATTTTCAGTTTTGAAGAAAACACGAAAAAGAATGAACCTTATGGTTATAAAACTACTTACCCAGAAAAAGCACCACCCAACGCTGTACGACTGAGGAGAAAAAAGTGACTTTTTAGTTACACAAGCTATCCCAAATCCCCCTATTCTGACAAGCAGAGTGTCATAAAATGCAAAAAACAGCACTGAGTCAGACACACATGTTTGTACAGCAAATTATTTTCAGTCAACGCTGTAATAATCACAATACAGCAATCAGTTTTTTGTCACAGACCTCATAATACTCAGCACTGTTTTAAAGTTCAATGGCTGACAGAGTTGCAGAAAATTTGAACATCAATCATTTCCCTCTAAAATCAAACAAAATCAGATGTTCACATCTCTTGGTGGCTCTGAGAGTCTCAGGCTCTTATGTACATCCTGACTAGCTAGGCATCTAAGCATCATCATCATCACTTTAAAGAGGCAGCAACTGTTGGACAGAGAGATTAATTCATGTGTTCAAAGCTACACATGGTATTTGTGAAAACACCAGGTTAGAATTCAGCACTTTCTCCTTTGTTCCTCTGCAATCACTTACCTCACCCACACTGCCTACTGCGCAAGCCCATTGCCCCCAGGGTTCCACTTACCAGCTGATACACCTCCCTGCACCCTTGCTGTGACATCACATACCCCCAGGTTTCACACAGTGCACCCACTTCTGCTTCCAGCCCCACAGAACTGCTGGGCAGCCTTGCATACTGTTCTAAAACCATGGTGGTAACCATCAACCCCCTTAAAGATCTATTCATCCCTCAGAGCTTTCCTGTTCCTCAGGTTCCCCCTCAAGGTTTCTCTATGCTGACCTGCAAACTGAGGACATCAGCTCGACAACACTGGAGGCAAATGGCAGAATTTGGCCCTTACAGTGGTTAGTTTATAACACTTTAGGAAGCAGGCGATTCCATGTTTATGAATGCAAGTTGTTTTACATGCTGTGCTGCATGTCTAAAACACAATGCCTGTTGGTCGAGGTGTGAAGCTAGGACAGCAGAGTACATGTGAACCATTTCCAGGAAGAGCCTGAGAAAAAAACACGATGCCAGGGAGAAATTCTAAGGGCTCATTTGTCTACCAGCATTAGTAAACATCTAACATAAGGGTCACTGGAAAGCCACTGGTCCAAGAACATTGAATATCTCTGTGAAGGCAAGAGAACTGCCTCCAGTACTAAATCACATTGACAAAACTGAAGTCAGAGACATCCAGATTAGTGTGTCGCATTCATAGCTGTTTTCTTAAGTCCAATCCAGAGATTGTGTCTGCAGTGCAAAATATAATAAAGGAGACCTGCATTGCTCAAAGTGCCAGATCTGCATCCCACTCAGTGATGGAGCCCCTACAGCATCTCAGTATGACTTTCTACACAATTCTGCAGGAGATGCTTCTCTTCAGATTCCTTCCCATTCCTCTCCCCTAATTTCAAATTATACTTACCTTTCTTCTTTTGCTGATTTCACTTTGCCTTCTTCTGAGAATGCCTGCCCAATTTGTGGAAATTCAGCTCTTAGCATCTCTGGAGTAAGAACTGCTTTGAACTCAGTTTCTTCTGTCCCACTAAAATCAGTAAGATGAAGAACAATCAGATTTTATCCTTTTAAAATTTTTTTTTTAGCCAACAAAACCAAAAATATGCCTTATGCAAGACAGACTTTGTGCTCTTGCCTTTGAGAATCTCTCAGATGTTTAGACACATCCATACATGCAGTTAAGACTTAATCAATCACACCGAACACAAAAGAAAAGAAACTTACTCGTCAGTTATGTTCTCTCTGTCTCTCTCAGGCAAGTCATACAGCATCGGTGGTACATCTCTTGGAAGCATATCTAAACTGTAAGGATCCCTATGACGGAAATGGTATTTAAGATGGGCAGAGAGTAACTGCAGTCAACAGCGTTATTTTCAAGCTTCACAGTAGTAGTGGTAGTTACAGAGAAGATGACATGCTTTTAAATATTCTTGGAAAAAATAAGTACACTAGAAACTAACGTGGTATGAGAGAATGTGAGCCTGAGAGATGCTGGCCACCACTGGGTGCAGGTGCCCACGTTAAACATTTTACTGTTCATACTTCTACAGGACAAACAGAGTTTGTACCTCCCAGAGTGGCACTGAATCATAATGCACCCAGCGAAGATGTTTTTGAAAGTCCAGACTGAAACTCCCCTTCCAGGACTAGGTATTTCCTCTAGTGATATTGTTCTTAACCCACCCTCGAAGAAGAGTGAGTAGGAGGTTTCACCATTGATTTTGGATTGCTGAGCAGCAAATAAGTCCACCCCACAGGCCCACTTTTACCTATGGGACTACTTACCGATCACGTAGTTACAGACAGCAGAAACTGGTGTGTGTTAGCGGTACTGTCTATTCCATTTCTTTCTTACCTAGATATTGTACTTGTCAATGTGGGAGTGTTCGAAAAGGTGGAATATACCACTGGTAAGAATCGTCTCCAGGTCATTACTCCACAAATCACTTCCTGAAATTACAAGTGCTAGAGCAATCAGACCTCTGACACATAACAGTGGGGAGAGAAGCTTGCAGGGCAGAGCATCTGACTTCTTGGTTGAGAATTGAATCTGGAGAGCTTCAGTTCTCCATATATAAAAGATGCTTCCTCCACTGCAACGTCATGAAAATACGATAGACAGTGAAAAGAAGGAAAGAGCAGAGAAATACTTAGAGATAAATAACAGACATGGGCAAAGCCTAATAATAACAGGTTATTCTGACCCATGTACTGATTATTTAGGTGCATACGTAATTTTTATTTGGAAGTATTTTCTATCTAGGATGACTCTTCATTTTCCTTTTTGATTCCTTGGAGCAAATTCTCAGCAAGAACACATCCAAGGCAGGTACTCATACAGTAAACCCAGAAGGCCATACCTCGTGATGCAGAAATTTCTTTTGTGTGACTGGAATACTGGATCCTTTGGGGCATTCCTTGGTAAAGGTATATTTTGGATGAGGACAAACATGATATTCAATATTTGTTTCAGAATAAGTTAAAGGAGGTAAAACTGGAAATAATCCTGGAGTGGGGTTCTAAAAACAAAAGAGATTATTTTAAAAAATCATTATGAGCACCACAAAGAATTAAACTGATGAAAATTCAGGTCTTACAGTTAACATAGTCTCCCCAGACTCACACCTTTGTCTCATTACGACTCTTTCGTTCAGTATGACCCTTGATCTCCTGTCTCTTCCCCACATCACAGACCCATAATCTGCCTGGCTTATCTATGCTCTCTGCTGTACCAAATACAGGAATTCAGGTGTTGTTTCCAAGTTTGGAATTAAAAAACAGTGCCTGATCCCTCCAAAATCCAATGCTGGTTCTCTGAACAGTTCAGAATCCAAGGAAGGGAATTGGCCTTGCCATAGTGGAAGTTTGTGAGCATTTTACCATTTATTTCACTGCACTAGCATCTGTTTCTGCATTCAGTTTAATGTTGGCTAGCATGGGATCAGGCTGTGCCTGGCTCTTACACTGACATGACAGAGGGATGAAAGAGATGCACAGAGGATCTCATCAGTAAGTCTACTGGAGTCCTGGCCACATGCAGTGGGGACAAATCTATACAGCATATGTTATGCCAAGACCACCAGACTAGCACACTGGGCTCTGGGCCATTTCAGCTAACTAATGCTGAAAGACTGAGCCACCCAACTCAGGCACAATGCCATGCTGGCATGGAGATGCTGCCTGTACCGACGACGTACAGCACTTCACTGAGCTATACAGCTGTCTCTGCTTGCTCAGTCACCTAGGGACCTCCAGGCTGTGCTGCACTGTGTGGGAAATACCTTCTGCAGTTGGTGCCAAGCAGCACAATCTACGTGAAAATTAAGTAACAGAAAATCTTCCACACATCTGGTTGTGACTTTTTGAATTCCTGTGCCTAATAATTTGGAAATGTGGCTTTGGGATACTATAAGAACTACTGGAAACTCTCAGGCAGCAGGATGCAATGTGAGCAAAGAGCCTGACTTCCCTTTCCTCAGTCTACTTAAGAATCAGGCAGACCTCAGTTCCCTAGCTGAAGAGAAGACTGTACCTGTTCTACTTAGCTGGGCAAGAGCATGAGGTTATAGAAGGACTGAGATGCCAAGATCATGGCTTTTTTTTCTAACATGCAAATGAGGAAACAAATGGAGAAGAAGGG
This sequence comes from Chauna torquata, assembly GCA_013399475.1. Taxonomy (NCBI): domain Eukaryota; kingdom Metazoa; phylum Chordata; class Aves; order Anseriformes; family Anhimidae; genus Chauna; species Chauna torquata. The sequence goes on along the minus strand of VXAL01000183.1, from coordinate 240,150 downwards.
AGGGGCCACACGGTATTTCAGGGGATCTGGGATCAGTGAACATTTGTGGAGTGTGGGACCAAAAGGGAGGGCTCCAGTTCTCTGCCATCAATGGCAACTTTTCCTTACCATCCCTCCCCTAAGCTGATCCAAATTCCAACTTAAAGTGAAATGGTGTCCCTCTCAGTGGGATGAGCTCTGTGGCTGCTACGTACCAGGCCTTGCACCTTGAAGGATTACTCACGCTCTGGCAAACAGCTTTATGCACCAATCTGAGTAAGAGAATTGCCCACCAATAAACACCTTCTCCCCTCCTTTCTTGGGTTCTTTGTAGAAGTCAACTTCTACTTACAAAAATGCGAAGTGGGTTGCTCTCTGTAGGGTAGACTAAAGCTTGGGGAGGAACCAGTTTTAAAAGGCTGGTATCTCTTTCTGCTACTTCCTCTGGTGATGGTTTGTGAAAATCCGTCCTGTGGGAGACCAGGTTAAGCTGCCCCTCAGGAGAAGCAACTACTTGAACCAACTCATCCTTGAAAAACACAGACATCAAAGATTTTCAAAGTGTAGTAAGCCTTTTATTATAAAACATTGGAACAAAACTAATCAAATAATTGTAGAAATGTAGGGGTGTGAGCGACTTCAGCAAAGGGAGTTTGTTTTTGAGATTACTTGTTACCTGGGCTCCCTGCCTCAGCGGTCGGCAAAGTGTTCGAGGCTTGTAACTAGTGGCTGCGTGGTGTGTACAAAATGGCTGATAATTCATAATGCTGAAATGCTGAGGAACCTAAGTGCAAAGGAAAAAGACATGCTGCAGATGACAACAATAATCACCTTCGATAAACTCATAGATGGAACGGAACATTCCAGTTTTATCACAGACATATCACATCTCTGTGGTAAAAGATACTCAGTTCCAGAATAGTGATCCAAGTATATGACCAAAACTTTGAGAAGCCATGCTTTACCAGGACAAGCTGAATGAGTACATAAAGAAATCTTTCCATTCTTGCTTGGCTATGAAAGATCATGGATTTAACTTTTTTTTTGATCAAATCTACTGAACTTAATGGGGTTGAGAAAAGCTGTGTAAAGTAATAAAATTAAGGCTGATAGATGAAGAAAAGATACTAACAGAAAGCTTCCATACTTGTTATACCGCTTGAGAAAAAAAAAGGAAGAGGAAATTGAGCCAAAATCTGCATTGATTTGAACCTGAGGAAATATTTTTATTTTGATAGGGTGCAGAATTTGATCTTTTGCTATTCAAAAATTTGAGAGGAAAGGCTTTAGAGGTTGGGAGAAAAAAAATTTTCTGTACTCATAAAGTTGAAAAAACAGTACTATGTATTTCAAGAGGGAGATGTTTCCATTTCCTATGCAGGAATGCAGGAACTAAGTGTACAGAACTGGACCCCTCAAAAAACAGAAGATTTCAATTACTTTCTAAAAGGAAGGACACTTTTATAATGGATGGTATTTTTGCTCTCTAAAATCAAAGGAAATGCTGTGCATCATGCAGGTCTTGCAGTATCTTCATTCATAGACGCATCTGTTGCTTGAGATACAATAATTTCAGCTGAGGTGATTTATTTCTGGAGAGAGGAGATTTGCTGACTACAAGCTTGTTACTTATGGAAATAGGTGAGATTTGTTTTTAACAAAAGCATGCTAATCGCACAGCCTTATTAAGGCAACATTTGTACTGGCCTGCACATCGGGGCCACTGAATCAGGCAGAAAACGTCTAACTGTATTGGTGAAAGAAACATGATACAGCTGAGGGAGCTGTACTGACTCACCTTCAAGTCATAAAAAGGAAGGATGTGTCTGACTTTCACATCTACAGATTTGACAGGAACTAGGCCAAGAGCATCAGGTTCCTGGAAGGATACAGTATTTAAAACCCAGTAATATGGCAGGCATTTTGTTTTGCATCAACAGCAATCCATCAGCATGGCTACTTGAAAACATATGGAAATAATTATGCAAACATTTTAATATTCTTCCTGATCTTTCTAGGACTTTAGCATTTCAGTTTATTTATTTATTTTTATTTTTTTATTTATTCTCCTGTGCAAAATCATGGATTTTAACTAACTTTGGTCATTAATGTATTACACAATTTTAGAATGCAATCAAGAGAATGTAAACATTTTAACTGTTTTCAGCAGCACTCTCAATAAATCTGAAGTCCTGAATTAATTTGTCCGAACTCCAGAACACTAGTCACATTGTAAAGTATTAAAAAAACAATACTATGCCTGGGGCCAATGTCTTCCACAAAATTTTATCTTGAGTGTTGGCCACCATTTTAGTTACTAGACCTACCAAATCACGGCACAATTCGAGGGAACTGTAAAAGGGAAGTTCAAAAGGTAATATACGATCTTCAGATATGCTGGAAGAAATGCCCTTATATTCTTCACTCTTCTCTGTTTTGCTGAAACTTCTGTTTTCTTTCAAGAATAGAAAGCAAATATTAAGATTTTGTAATATAATTTGATACAGTGCTTCAAAAATAGAATCAAGACACAAAACATATTTAACAACTTCCTAACAAAGGGTGTGTCAATTCATTTTAATATGAAAAGTAAGGTAATCTTTCCTAAAGTTTTTAAATACCGCATCTACAAGACAGCATGCAGGACACTTTGAATAACAGACAGATCTAATTCCCTGTTTTCATGAAGGACATCACAGCCCACTCATTCAAGTATGGTATATCTGTTTCCACTCAACAAGGCAAAGACAAGTCAGAAGGCCTCTCTTATACTAACTGCCACTACACCTTCTACTCGAAACACCCCTACAACTCCTGCACCCTGGGAATTAAAGAGTGCCCACTCGCAGATGCAGAAGGCCTGATACGGAAAGTTATCAAACTGTGTGTATGTGAAGTAGTATGAAACAAGAAACACAAATTCTCTTCTGCCTCCAGTATACCCAACTGTGACTCACACCCAAGGCCAGTTCCCTTCTATGACTGTTAAAGAACAAGTGACTTTTCCAGGCCAGCACTTTCATTTCACTATGAAGACAAGTAATTGCTTGAAAGCACTTGTGTGAGAAAACGATAAGGAGGAAAACTCAACCCAGTACTGGCCACCTGGCCATGTATCTTGTGATTCCTTCTGTCTCATTTCACTGAGTTCAGATATCTTGCCTTTATCACATTTAGGTGTCTTTCGTTCTTCCATCCCCCGTGGGGTAAGTTTGTCTTATCTTATGTCTCTAACCTCTTGGGCTCCATTTGACCTCCTTACCTATCTGTCTCTTTCTTATATAATCCCACCTGTCCTTTTCTTGTTGTTCCCCATCCCTGTGAGTAGCTGCCCTATTATTAAGTGGATAAGTTGTAAGGCTCCTGAGAAGAGATAATCACATTTTTAAAATATGGTAGATAATGCGTATGAAAAACAAATGTCTTTTGACTACAGCCACTTCTACCTCGTCATGCTTCTCTTTTTCGCTTGAAGACTCCTCTGTAGGGACTCTTTCTTTATGTATATGTATCACATACATGCATGCACCTGACGCACCACCGTACAACCTGAATTATCAGTAATTCATTGCCAAACTATCAACTTGTTCTTCTGTTCCTTACCAGATGCAGAGCCTTCCTCCAAAACTCTGGCATCTCTCATTAGCCCGCGGAACAGAAGCAGTAAATGATTTAGTCGACTCTGAATCACAATCTGAAGGAATGATTTTAAATTTTAAAGTTTAGTATTAAGCTTAACATTTTAAAATTTACAGTCATAGAAATATACATACAATAGTATTTATTCTCCAAAGGTCACTCGGACATCTCTCTCAGAATTTTTGCTACAGTTTTCTGTTCAGGAGGGATAAAATGGGGAAGGAAAGAGATTGAATAGACCTCAACTCCACAGTGACACTACACATGAAAAACAGATCAGCCATTTGTTTGGTCTTACAGTTTAATTAGACCTTTTTTCACTAGGTTCTAATCCTTCAGCTGTGTCTATTGACATATACAGTTTTAACAATGGGTAAAAAGTCAGTTTATCAGGGCCACATGAATACTTGTGGCTCTATGAAAAAGGAGAATAAGTAGTAACATTCACTGTGAAATTTGCCTAGTGCTATTTATCACAGGGTAACAATGAAGAGTCCTAGGTTTAAATACCAGAAGGAACCACTTAGCCACCTCCGTATTTGTGCAATACAGGAAACAGCATTTCATCTCAGGACATTTGTATTGAGCCAAACTTTACCAGGTTGTGGTAAAGAACAGATTTTAGAAGAGTATCTAAACTGGATACTGGGAGAGCAGGAAATTTACTTACTGCTTGCTGCATTTATATTTACTGGGAAATAAGCAGTGGAAATGCAAGTTAATATTTCAGCTCAATGAAATAAGTGATTTTATTAATTTAGTCTTTGACTTCCAAATACAGAGGGATCTTAGGAGACCTCTAGTCCAATCTTCTGCTCTGGGCAAGGTCAGTTATGAGATCAGACCAGCTTGCTCAGGGCTTTATCCAGTCTGGTCTTGAAAGCATCCAAGGACGTAGACTGTGTAAACTCTCTGAGCAATCTACTCCAACAACTGTCCTTATAGTGAGGAAGGCTTTCCTTATACACAGTCTATAGCTCTCTTACTGGAATTTATGCCCATTGTTTCCTGTGTTCCCACCATGCACTGCTGCAAAGAGGCTGGCTCCATCTTCAATAACCTCCTCAAAGGAGTTGGAAGGTGCTGCTCAGTCCCTCCACTTCCCCCCTCCAGACTGATTAAGCCCAGTTCTCTCAGTGGTTCCCCACTGACTGACCGCCCTAGGCTCCAGCCATCTTGGTGGCCCTACACAGAACTCACTCCAGCTTATTGCTATCTTTCTCGTACTGGGGTCCCAAAACTGGACATAGTATTCTATATGCATTTTAAATTTTTCTCTTTTTTTGTGCAAAAGTATTTTTACTTAAAAAAAAAAATTCTTCTGCATTTGCTTAGTATTGATTGTTTTAAAAAAAAAAATCTCTAACCAACAGCTAAAGACAAAACTTACTCCAGATTCTTATTTCCTGGTGAAGCAGGGACACATTTATCAAACTGTCAGATCCCTGGCTGGCTGTGAAGACTCCTTACATGCTAGTTTGCATGTTCTTTTGTGCTGTTTCCAAGGCGACACGCCATCACACTACATTCTAGTTGTTCACATTACCTTGTATGCTGCTTGTTGAAATTTCCTCAACATCCTGTTTCTGTTGTCCCAAGGGTCATTACGGAGCAAGCTGAATGTGGGACGGACATTGGGACACTGCATGGTATTTAAAAAAAAAAAGAAAAATAAAAGAAATAGGGCACCCCTTTTAAAACTAGTCAAGGGAGGAATTTCCTCCAGTCCAAGCCGTTCCTTGGACAGAATCCCTATGCTATTTTCTAACACCGAAATTAAGTCAAGTAAAACGTTCAAGCTGAATTACTTCATTCCAGGTCCATGTCACCCTACTAGCAATTCAATAGAAGTCTTCACTGCGGGTCTTAATGGGAGGTAATCACCAAATATCTGCAGACGCAATATGGGGAACACAGAGGTAATGTAGCATGGTCTGCATCCATACATAAATGACAGCCACACACTATGGCTGAAGTCCAACACACGGGCAGCCAGACAGTGAAGAGAATGGACCAGGTCTCTACTGAGTATACACTTCACCTCACACAAATGTGAAGCTGGAACAGTTGTAAGGGCTCAGACCAGAGGCCCAGCAAACTCAGTATCCTCTCTCCAATAATACCTGATAGCACAAATCTACAGAAGAGTGAAAGACCAGGGTAAACTTAAGAGTGATAATTCCCCAGAATAACCTCCCAACATCTAATGATCTTTGGCTTTGGACATACCTGAGACAGAGGTGACGTCTGTATATTTAACACCTTGAATTGTCTGAATGCTCTCTGAATACAAGTAAATCTCTTTCTTGATGCATTAATCTCTCCAGTTTCAAACTGATGTGACAGAAAAATGTAGCACTAGAAGGGACTCCAGCAGCACCACGGTATAGCTCCTCTCAACAGGATGGCAGCCACTCAACCAAAATTTAGATTAGGAAGGTCCTCATAACCAACTCCACACAACCCCATGCCATGCTCACCAAACAATTTTCAACACTTCATTACAGGCATAAAGGTACAGGAAAAAAATCAGCTACCACAGCTATTATGTTCCTCAAGAAGAAAGCAGTGAGGATCCTTTGTGTTGCTAACATCTAATGTTCCTTCAGTAGCAGACTATTTACTAAACAAAGCTCCCAATAATCCTAGAAAATGGATCCTAGGAATTACCTCACACCACAGAGAAAGACAAAAAACCCTAATTACCAGAAAGGTTCCTGCCAATTAGACCCACAAGGTAAAGTTTGCGGATCTTGTCATTTGCTTAATCTGATGTTTAGGCACGAGAAAGCTACTCCTGAGAGAACTTTCAGGAACAAGCAATATGAATCTCAGGTTAGGCCTGTAGATTTCCACTTGTCTCTCACATTAGAAGATCAGAACATCAGAAGATGAGTTGTGCATGCAGCTCATTGCTGGCTCTACTGTAGTACAGCAGGAAATAAGACGCTGATACAGAAATGGTCATATTAGGAGGAAAAGCATTCAGTGACAAATAGGTATGGATGTTTGTTAACTTAGTAGGTGATAATAACATATAAACAAACCTTTTCAACAGGCCGGATAACACGTCTGGAAGAAACTTCTACTCGGTTCCTTTGAAACTCCTTTTCTATGATAGGATCTCCTCTTTGGATCTGATTTGTCACCAGGAAGAACAATTACATTAGTTGAAATTATTCAGTAATTTTTTTTTTTTCCTCATTTACAATTAGTGGAAACTCACTTACAATGTACCAATTCTGGAGGTACTTGACAAAACACAGACTTCACTCTCTTCTAGGGAGTGATCATTGCAACCCTTTAGCACATCAAACAAAGTAAAATACTGTTCTTTCAGGTCCGAGTTTCAATTAGATCCCTGCCCTAATGAAATACAGATTGCTTTGCATACGTAGAATCAGTCAGAGAGGGATTACAGAACCAACACCGTAAGTTAGCACCTGAACAGCTCTACCCACACGACAGCACCACAAAAACTTCCTGCATTCTGTGAACATCTTCTCCATCATGGTTTCCAGTGGTGCTTGCTCTTTAATCTGTTCATGTGTGAAACAGTTCACTACTGTTCACTTTTCACTACTTTTTCACTACTGACCACTTCACTTTTCTGAGACCCTCTCAAAGTGTTCAGGCATGCTGGATGAATACCAGTGTTTCTTTTCATTATGCCTCTTCCATCCCACTCCTCCTGACCTATTGTCTCATTTCCAGGATACAACCACATCTTAAACAAAGACCTTGGCATTATTATGTGGAGTGAAATTCACATGATTTTGATGGACTGAGGTTTTGTTTAAGACAATGAAAGACAGACCAGTTAAAGATCTCCAGGACAGCCAGTCCCAGGCTGTATAACATAGTGGCCAGTCGAGCAAATGATGAGGGATAATAAATACCTCATGAGGCGTAAAGGCACTCAAGGTGAACACACTGTCAGCACAAGCAGAGGTACACCTTTGTCAGAAAGTCATGGGGGCAACTATGAAATCAGCCAAAGGTTTCCACAGACCCTATGGCCAACAGGTAAGTAAGTGAACATTTCTAAACAAGGTAAATATACATCTAATTCAATGATACAACAATCTCACATTCTAGATTTTTTTTTTTTAACTCATTTCCTCCTTTGTTAGTATTAAAAATAATGTTTGAATTAATTCACACTTCATTTACTGTATAAATTAAGCCTTGACTCTATCTATAAATAATCTGACTCCCATAAACAACGGCTTAGAAGTCAGTGGGATGTCAGAAGCTACTTGAATATCAAGGAGGCAGGATAAGAGGGACAAGCCCCACCTGTCCTTGAGGGCTGTGCCACACGTGTGCAAATATTTTCTGCCACTACCTATTGCTGCTGCCACCTCTACAAAAGATGACCTGCAGTCTCGGGTGACTGGAAGAAACCAAAAAGAGTGAGGGTGAAAGTGTGGAAGACTCTGCCGAATTATCTCCCTATGGCTCTGCATGAGAGTACTGACTGGGTTTAGCCCTTTGATAGTGAGCCATTCAGAGATGTACAGTATAAACAGAAGGTTGGATGCAGCCACAGCACTGACAGGATTGCTGCAATGCTGCACAGTGATGTAGCTAGGTGGAAATCTACCAGGCTGAGCAAATACCTATTTACGTTTTCCTTAATAACTTATCCTTCTCTCTGTCTACTTCCAAAATAAAACCACCTCAGAAAGAGTGATACAGAGAAATACTAATGACATAACTGTAGGAACAAGTACAGCTAGTAAAGGTTTGTATCAATGTATTAAGGAAAACTGAAGATGCGGAGAGCTTGATACAATTCACTAGTGCATTGCATATAATCTGAAAGTATAAGTTTGATTTTAAATTTATAGAAAAATCAGCAAAGACTAACCTTGTACTGCTCTTCTTCCCTCTGTCGGTTTTCAATAACCTCTTTTCTAAATTCCACAGAGATTGGATCTTTGCCTTTATGAACTTGCCTGTATTTACAGTAGAGGCAAGAAAAAATGCTTTGCTTATTGTACAGTTTGTTTTATTTAAAGATTAATAGATTGAATCTCCTCTTCCTAAGGTGCCTAGGGGTCTGTAATACTCAGCGTAAGAGCAGTTCTGAAAATTGCAGATGAAACCATAGTATGCTTACACACAATCATGTGTTCTGCTTTACACCATGTGATGCATATGTGCAATTCTGTTCACTCCATTACACATTTTAGCTTTGATTTATTGACAGCCATGACAAAAACTCCCTTTACCTTTAGGGGCACAAGGTGGGATGGAATGCATGTGGTTAGATGAACAAGGTTATCAGCAAATTTCTTCCTGAATGCAACTATAATACAATCAAAAACCTCACTGGGTACACTCTGGTTGCTCTTAGGTAGAAAGGAAGAAAATGAAAGTAAGACAACAGTATCTTAACTGTAAAACAAACCTATCGGACATGAAATGGCAGCATTATGCACCAGTGGATATTGCATACATCATTCATAGGCAAATTCATAAACATTCATAAGTAAATCTTAGTGTTGTTACTATGATTAATTAACACTCACCACTTCAGATGATTTGTTTCCTCTTCCTGAACATTTTGTCTGACTTTTAGTTCAAATATGGCTTCCTTCATCTGTCTTGTTTTTACCCCTTCATTGCCTTGGCAAAGTACTGCAAGAATATCAGAAAGCCATATCATACCACAAACTCGACTGAATTTTTAATTGGGAAATAACACCCACAGTGGTAACTGAACTCATTAATCCACAAAGCTAAGGTGAATTTCTTACAGAAAACACAATGATGTCACTTCAGCAAGTCTGAAGCTGGGTTTCTCAATAGAAACCTACAAATATTGATAAGACCAAGTTTATGCTGCTTAATTATGTTACCTTCTTTCAGTTTCTTAATCTTCAATTTGCCTGGTTCCTGATTCAAAACAGTGTTTACAGCATACGGATTTGACAAATCTGTGGGGAATCTGAGGTTCTGGTATTCAATTTCCTAAGAGATATAAATTAATAGGAAGAAACAGAAATGAGAAATATTTTCAGCCCAGAAAAGTACTTGTGACTATTATCTCTTCACACCCTTACTTTTTGAACAGGCCTGGATTGCGGCTGGCTGAATTGGACTCTTCTCCTTACCACTGACTTTCTTGCAGACATTTTCTCTGGACAACTCCATTGTTTTTTAAATTGTTCATTTCTAGGTGTCAGAAGGAAAGACATTGCTCTTTTAAGTACTCTGTAAATGTCACATAATTCTAGTGAATGCATTTATATCCCTTGTAGATATACAAGGGGATTGGATATTTCTTTCTCAAATTACAAGTGGAACAAAACTTTCTACTCTTGCTCACTTCACAGTTCACAGAAAAACAGGTAGAGCCCAAAAGACCTTATTGCTTAAAAAACTGTATCTTGCAAGGCCTCAGCAATAAGAATAACATAGATCAGACATAATAAGCTGAGGATGCTCAACACTTCTTTAAGAATATTTAACATCTTGTTATTTTTATGTTGGTACAGTTTTAGTTCATACAGAGGAAGTGCATTCTGAGCAAATGATGTAAGAGAGCAGGTAGATGTATTAACATTTGAACGACATTTGTGCATTTTAATTCACCATAGATACAAATGCTTAAAATGATTAGCGCAAAATGGCATAAAATCCTATTACATGGGTGTTTTTATAGAACTGGGCAAAAATATTCAAAGATCAGTCAGCCACACATACATTAGACCCAGATGGGGTGTTGATGTTCCTGTGAATACACATACATAGGGTTTTGAGTTGAACTGTGAAATCCGTAACTGCATTTTCATTTGTGCTGTTCCATACTCAAGTGGGGAATATTTCACAGTTACTTCCACTTTTCCATTGCCTGGAATGATTCCTGTGATTAGAGAAGAAAAACAGTAACAGTCCATCTAACGCGAGCCCACTTAAGTATGCTGAAATGGATTCTGGACTACATTTTTTAAAAAATATTAGTGTTTGAATGGATGGCAGTAGGCCTTGAAAATATTTCAGGTCTCAAAGTGTCTTTTCGGAATGACCAGTTACCAGATAATGGGAGATATTTTGCAATAGTAGAGAGATTTGACAGTAAGACCATAAGAATATTTCCTACTGTTGTGGAAACGACTGACTTATTATATGCAAAAATTCTTTACTTACATCTGCTAGTCTCATTTCTCTGGCATCTTCTACTTTCATGAGCAAAGCATTTTAGATGTATTTCTCTGCATCCTTCCAAGTTTGGGGGACTGTCTGGTCTTGGTGCATTAGCTGTCTCTACTTGGTCTTATTTCCTTATTACCTATTCCATGATTTTATCAAACCACTTTAACCACCCTTCATATCCCTAAAAATCAGTGCAATCCCAGGATACAGGCCCTGATACTCCTCTGCATTTCTGCAACAAGGAGTTTATTCTTCTCATCAGAAATATTAATTTCTCATCTCTGCAAAGTGACCATTGCCAGGTTTTCTGCATCCTATAATTTTAAACACCAGTTAGTTTCGTTGCCTTTTTTTTTGTGTGTGTGTGTGTGAGTATTTGATTATTGCTGATCTCACAGCATAATGGCTTGAGTAGAAACTGAAACTTCTTAGTGCTTCTTACATAGGTTTCAGCACCACAGTGGATTACTGCTTAAAATGTCCTGCTACCAAAATTTCTTACTTAATTTTTACTGGGTTGATGCTTTTTCTCAGATATTTTTGTTCCCTCCTCTCCTGAGAATTAAGTAACTTAAAAAGCATGAATTAGTTCCAGTGATTTTTTTCATGCCTGTGCAAAACCCCAAAAACTTCTTGATGAATTTTGCACACTCTCCCTGATCTTACTGAGTCGTAATATTGTTCCTTTCCTCTCTTATAATCATAGAATCATAGAATTGTTTGGGTTGGAAGAGAACTTAAAAACCACCTAGTTCCAATCCCCTGCCATGGGCAGGGATGCCTCCCACTAGATCAGGTTGCCCAAAGCCCCATCCAACCTGGCCTTGAACACTTCCAGTGACGGGGCATCCACAGCTCCTCTGGGCAACCTTTTCCAGTGCCTCACTACCCTCGTAGTGAAGAATTTCTTCCTAACGTCTAATCTAAACCCACCCTCTTTCAGCTTAAAACCATTACCCCTTGTCCTCCCTTGATATATTACAAATTCTTTAAGCACAGAGTCAATAGGAATTTTATTCTGAAAGAATGACCCAAAACAAAGCAGCAGCGTAGTTCATCTTTGTGAACCACACACCTGATAGAGCCCAAATACTACGACTGAAGAATGAAAATCCATCCAAAATCAGAAAACTTGAAAAATTCAGAGTTAACACCAAAGCTGCCAAAAATATAGACAAGATTCTATTCCCCTAAGGAAAAAAAAAAATCAGAACCTCTATAATCTCAGAACATGATCTGAAAAACTACGTTAATTAAAATGTTAACAACTTAGCTGTCAGTATGGACAGGAACCTCGATGTTTAACACTTTGTCAGCTTATCATGGGTAAACGCTATTGGAACTGACTTAGCTCTGACTCTGAACTGACTCCAATAAACTTCATATAAACATACTGATCTCTGTTTATTCTACGGGTAACACCATGGCTCTTAACTAAAACGTCTGCAAGAGTTATTTTCTAGTGAGTACACAACTTATGCTGCAGTATGTGTAGACAGAATAAATGGAGGGGGGTGATTCCCAACTTCACAGAAGTTTAATATTCCTGCCTCTAACTTGAAAAAGTTAGGAATTTTCAATTACTGTATGCTTTTACCCATTCAGCTTCAATTACTAAAATAATTTTTCCATGTTAAAGACTAATCAGCTGAGAAGTCTAATGCCTATCCCCATGAAACTGAGGAGAACAAGACTCTTGTTCCATTTTGTAAATAACAGCATATATCCAACTTTATGAATGGCTGATCATTTAGCTACTCTGGGTTTTATTTTTCACATATATTGCTATTGGGAATCATCCAGACTGTCAAATTTCCAGCATCCAATTACCTGCACAATGCTTTTCTGCACTGGAAGCATAACAAACTGAAGAGGGAATTTTTTTTTCAGAAGAACTCATTCGGGGAAGTAGGACCCTACCTTTCCTGCAAGTCCAACCTAAAACGTTTTTACACAGAGGAATACAATGCTAATGGGAAATCTGACAAGACAGGGCAAATTCATAACGTTCTACGTACAGGAACAACAGCAACTTTTATTACCGTGTGTAAGTAACCAGAGTTTAAATTCCATAGTCAGAAATGGCAGTAAGTGACAGATTTATGAAGGTCTTTACTTATTTAGATCTTTATGTATCTGTGTGGTATTGACCAGAGTGCTTGAGTGAATTACACAGCTGGGTCTCATTCACTTACACATTTTTGTCAGATCAGCTGGGCACTTACATGCTTCTGCAGGCACCTGGCAAATTTAACCATTACAGCAAAAGACCTGCAAATAGTTATGTCTATATGTCCCAGGACAGAGCCCTCAACAGCATCAGGCATGAAAACAGCTTATCATACTGTAGCCAAAAGTCCCTGTCTCTTTTAAAGCCCATACACAGAAGTCTAGACAGAATTTAATATCCACTGCTGTCCCATGAAACACCTGCAGTAGTGTGTTTTGATTCCATCACTGTAATGGCTCCTGAAGCAACAGACACAATTCTACCAAATTCTTTCAGAGCGCTAGGGAAAAATGGGTACAGGGATACATTTGATAGAGCAGAGGTCAACTTTTATTTCCTCCGTGCCCAGGATCAAGTGACATGACACATACCTATTCAACAAAGATAGATATCTCGTCCCTTAATGGGGCAGGAGCCAGACAGCCCGTGGGGAAAAGTTTGATAAAGAGGTGAACGCTAGGCTATACCTTGCTGCCTCTCTCCTTTCCAAAGGCTGCACCAGCAAAGAGAGCAGACAAAGGCTGGCTGGACTGCTTGGGAAGTTCCACATTTTGCCAGAGGTCTACAGCTGGGCATTGAGAAGAGAAATCTAGCAGCCACAGAGGGCTATTTGCCATGAGGCTGCATATAACTAATATTTATCAGCCTGTGTTTACCTGGAAGCACTCTGAGGCAAAGGCTTTATCTTTTTACACACATTTCTGTACAGCACTGAATACACTGTCACAAGTACGTACAGTCAATAAATACAGATTTAGCATCTAGAATTTTAAATAAGTGCAGTTTACCAAATATTGGCTGGACAGTGAAGGCTCTGTGAGGCTGAATGAAATCTATATGGAATTCAAAATCTATTGGGCAGCTGCATTGTAACGGGATAACATACTCCTTACTGAAAAGAGAGAAACAAAGAAAAAATAATCATGAAACTACAGTCAATCATCAATTACAAGCTGGAAAATGATATTATATACAATATGCACTGAATTTATCTGTGCCAGAGGGATGGCTTATGTATTAATATGAAAATAGTCATTCCCAATTGTTCCAAAGCAGCAAGGTATTTCAGACTTGCCACTCAATTGGTAAATGAGACTTACATCTTGATATGACTGCTGGGTATTTTACATCTTGACTTACTTTCTCCTACCCATACCGAATCTGATTACAGAAAAATTAATCAGATTTACTTTTCGGAAGCTACTTATGTGTATCCTGACATTCCTGTAAACTGCAATATCTAGCAAGCACAAACAATCCAAACCAGAGCAACAATAAGTACAGAACCAGAAATCAGCCTCATCCTGTAACCCTCCTTGTGGAAGAGGATGAAAGAAGACTCTGTGCCATCTTCAAAAGGGTTGAATACTCCGGCACATCAGAATGACTGGGCTTTAACCACCACAGAAATAATCATGCTACGGCCTGATTTTCATAAAAGCCCTTTATGTCTCATGCTGGTGTGAGGGGTATTAGCACACACCTTTTCAAGCTGCCCTGCTTTGCATGTATCCATGTTCACGTATCAAATTGAAACACAAAAGCATTGATGAAATAGCATCCACCATCCTACAAACCAAGACCAATTTACCTGGGCTTATTTCTGTTTTTTGAAAACTGTCTGATTGAAATCCTACGTTGCTGATTAGCATGCATGTTATACACAGTGTTCCTTTGGAAAGCACATTTTGAAATGCCTAGGGAAATAAACAACAATAATAAAGTCTTTTTTCTCTGCTTTAATATGACCTGTTCACGAAGAAGATGTAACAGCAGATTGGGGAAGCAATTTGTTTTAAGGTATAGTGCAGCTTGTACAGTGAACAAAGTGCCTTAAAAACGCAACAATTATGCCATTTGCTGCCTTACGGGCCTAAGGAGAAAGCTGGGTGGTAGAATATGGGTCTTATCCTACACTTGTGGAAGTAAAAGGGATTTCTTCCACGGACCTCAGTGGGCTACGGATCCAGCCCGTGGTCCCTTGGGATCTGTACAGTACCAAATATTTCAGAGAGCTTTCATCTTTATGGAAGTTTGTAAGCCTAATGATGAAACATACTAGTAAACATTAAGGTTTGAAACCATCAGTTTTCTCTTCAGAAACTCTTCCAAATTCCCTCAGGGGCATCTCTGAGCATCCCTGTTGTGTTGGAAACTTTTCCTATTATTTAAAATCTTATTCTGCACTCTGCCTAATCTCTTCTTTGTATTCTGAGAGTATGAAAATTCTGTACACTTCAGAACTTGTTAAAAAAACAGAGCAAATAAACAGAATCATATCATGCCTAGAGGTACCCAGAAAGCCGGGAGTCAAGTTCTGTTCTGTGAGAAAGCTATAACATCACTTCTGATGGACTCACTAGAGTTTAACAGATTATGGGGGATTAGAAAAGCAAATAAACAAACAGATACATTCTACAACAGTGGGCTCATTTTTACTACAGAACTTTGCAATTTCCTCTTATGTGCCTTGCCTATTCATATCCCTATGCTTCAATACAATTCAAGGGTTACTTCTAACTTGCAAAGCCAAAACCTAGCTGCTAAGACCTTCAGTTCCTAGAATTCACTCAAATCTTTTCACTAGCATGAATCACCATAATTGTAACTTATACAGCCAACATACTACAGAACTAGACACTAATCAACAGGTTCTCCCTTCTCTTTTTCCCCTTCACAGTTCCTGTTCACAATTACTACTTATTTGTTCATGAGAACACTCAGTGTTACATCTACACAAGAGAGAATAAGATGAACTCTATGCTCTTCAGAACTCCACAACAGAAGATCATTTTATAAATATTTTTAAATAGAAGAAGCAAATCTAATGACTGATCTCTGGACTGAGGTTAGCTATTTCCTATCACTTACTTACACCTACCATTACCAGCTCACACCTTCATTTTCAGAACCCTTCTTCTTAACAGGAAGATCTATTCACTTAGGATTTACAAATGCTAAAATGACATAGTACTTGGGAGCGTACAGATTACAAACAGCAGCTAGTATACAGCCATATTGCTTCACCATATGATGAGTGAAGTGAATCAGCACCAATTCAGATTAGCTGAAACCTGTTCCATCTATGTATATGTTTAGTTTGTACAGCACCCACTTTCCTGTGAATGTGTGCCTGGAACAGCTCATATATGGAACTGTTTTGCAGTCCAGATGGTAGCTGACTTCCTTAAAGCTTCAAAGACCTTAAGATGTACAAATAGAGGAAAATGAGATTTTTCAGGTTTTATGCATGTCCCACAAAAAGTGGACAAATGTCTGTCCTTAACTCACCTCTGACCGACTGATACATCAGACATATTTATAAACGATGGAAATTCCACAACATTCACAGCAGGGTAAGCATGCACAGGAACGACTAATGTATCTTCTCCCTGCAAAAAAAAAAAGGGAGGGGGGAATATTTATTTCTTGTAATGAACAAATGTTATGCAAAGTAAAAGTTTCTGTAGTAGTTGGTCAGTAAGTGGGTATGAAGTATATTCAATATTGTCACTGTGGGTCCTTATGATACTGAGTTCTGCTTGCTTGTAGCATCCATCTGTCTTTCCATAGTTTCAGTAACTATCTAGAGCACTTCCAATGCTGCTCAGCTAAGACATTGCAATCAGTGTGGCATAATGACTGATTTATTGGCAAAGTATAACAGAATAATAAAGACATTCTATGCACAGCTCTGGGATATTTACAGAGAAAAAAAACAGACGCTTAAACCCACATACTCAAATCCAGACTTACTGGGAATAAACCCATGTTGCCCTAGGTGATTAACTGTACCTTTACTTTATCATTATGTCCTAATAGTTGTTTCATTCCATTAGAATTTTAAGAATATTTCTTATAATAAATCCTCACCTGACAGTGAATTCGGATGCAGTCATAGTAATACCGCCACTCATCAGGACAAAAATCAACAGTAACCACATATGACAAGCCAGGCACAAGCCGATGCTAGAAAATGACCCAAAATAAGATAGAAAACATGTAAAAGCTGCTTATATGCACAAAAAAACAGTGCTGCATGCAAACAGCAGTGTGAAGGCTTTTTGACACTTACTGTTTTATTGTATTTGATCTGAAAATACTTTGTCTGGGGTGGTATAATGTGAAGGTTTACTACATCACCAGAAATATTTATCAACTTCTGTAGAACAAAAGAAAAAAAAAAAAGCACGTTACAATATAAGAGGTGATCTGAGAAAGCCAACTGTATGTTTTGTGAAAGTATCCATAGCCAGGAAGCTGTATTAAACAAGGAAGTAATCATTTCAGCTTTAGTAAAAAATAACCCTGAATATGCTCTGAATTTAAAAATAATAATATTTAAACCTTGCATCCTGCATTTTTAGGAGAGGACAAGTGACCCAGACTGACCAAAGGGATATCCCGTACCACATGGTGTCATGCTCAGCGGTGACAGCTGGGGTAAAGAAGGAGGAAGGGGGGACGTTGGGAGTGATGGCGCTTGTCTTCCCAAGAAACCATTACACGTGATGAGCCCTGCTCTCCTGGAAGTGGCTGAACACCTGCCTGCCCATGGCAAGTAGTGAATGAATTCCTTGTTTTGCTTTGCTTCCATGCACAGCGTTTGCTTTACCTAGTAAACTGTCTTTATCTCAGCCCATGAGTTCTTGCACTTTTACTCGATTCTCTCCCCCATCCCACCTGGGGAAAGGGAAAGAGAGGCTGTGTGGTGCTCTGCTGCCTGCTGGAGTTAAATCACAACATCCAGGAGCTTCAGGCCCTTCTGCACTCTGTCCCCATACAGGGCTGCCCCGGCCCTGATGCCCCTTCACTCTGCTGCTTTCTCTGTGCTAGAGGAGAGGCCAGGGCAGCCGCCTGGCCCCCCACTGAGGCCCAGCCTCTCCGCACGGCCAGAAGCACGGGCTGGGGCCATCTGTCCGTCTGCCCACTAATGAACATGGTGGGAGGAGTTTGGCAACAGGGCCCATCTTCTCTCCCGTCCCCTGTCGACGCTGCTGAGAGCAGCTGTCCAGGAGCTCCCAGAGCAGGAGCTCTGAGAGGGAGAAGCCTGGGCTCCCCCCTCCTCCCAGACCCTGTTCTCATCGCCCTGGCAGCACTGACCCCAGGCCTGACCAGTGCCAGGCCACCCCAGCACCCTGCAGGCACCGGACAGGGGACACCAGGCCCCAGTCGGCTCCCCATAGGAGCTGGAGCCCAGCGCCATGGGCACCGATGACGGCGCGGACAGCCCGCAGTGACATCACGGGGTAACAGGTTGTGATGTCATCAAGCAACGGGCCCTCACTGCTTATCTTGGGGTGCCGGTGGGGCCTGGCCCAGCCTGGCTTGTGCCTGGCCTCCCGCCGAGCGCGTCTGTGAGGCTGGAATTAGAGCAGGAGTTGGCTAGGCGCTGGGTCGTGCTGTGGGGCTGCCAGCAGCAGCTCTCGGTGCCCGTCCCTGCAGCATTCACCTGTGCTTCCCCGGCCTTGCCTGGCTTAGGCAGCTGGGGCACTGCAGGGCACGCTCGCAGCAACAGAGGTGAGCTGTGTGGGGACAAATCCCCTGGGGCGGCCATGGGACAGGAGCTGGGGCTAGGGGAGCTGTGAGGGCCACAGCCGCAGCCTGGCCCTGTGTTGGCAGGGAGCACGAGATGGCACAGCCATGGGGCCGGGAGGGTTTCCTGCTGAGGGACCAGGGTGTTTCTTCTGCCTCTTGTTGGGCCAGCAAATGACTGTGGCTGCTCTCTCTCTTCTAGCACGTGACTTCCTCTTGCAGCTGCAGCTTCTGCGTGGGGGAGCAGCTCCTCGCCCTCAGCTCTCCCCAACCCGTTGCACTGCAGACTGGTCATGGCCGCACCGCCACACTGGAGCTGTCCCATCTGCCATGACATTCGTGATGGCCTTGCCCTCGTCCTACCGTGCCTCCATGAATTCTGCTTTGGATGCCTTATGCGGTGGGCGAAGCAGAAACCAAATTGTCCCCTTTGCACGGGGCCAATCAAAGCTATTAAATTCTCAGTGTGGGAGCAAGATGACTTCCTGACATATTCCATCATGCCCTCGCTACAGCAATCAGTTGCTGGTGACAGCACAGGAAGAGCACCCAGACACCCAGATGCTGGCAACCCCCATGGCCCCAGGGCACCTCTACAACCCGCTCCACAACCGACACCGTTCCTGGCTGAGCATGGAACCATGGGGATGGTGGCCAGTCGTCCCCTGGGCGGCCTCCACCCTGACACCTGGGCAGCCCTTTTCCAAGAGAACCGTGTCATCCTTGAGCCTGTTCTGCCCTGGCTGCGATGGGAGCTGCAGGAGATCCACGGGGCCGAGTGGTGGAAGGCGGTTGTAGCGGAGAGCCTTATCACCTCCACCCTCTGCCTGTATGGGCTGGATGAGGAGGCCCTTCTCGAGGCGCTGCAGCCCAACCTACAGCACCACACAGAGACCTTCGTGCACCAGCTCATGGAGGTTGTTGTGCACCGCTGCAGTGAAGAGGCCCACAGGCTGCTGGGCCAACAGAACTCCCACACTGTCAGGGGGCAGGGGGGCAGCCCCATGGACAGACCAGGTACCTTCAGCAGCCGTTCTGGACCCAACCTTGATGAACTCCCAAGCACATCGGATGCTGTTCTTCGTGGAGGTCCCGGATACCCCCTCTCGGATGCTGTCCCCGCAGAGCAGGAGGAGCCACATGAGGAGCCACATGAGGAGCCACATGAGGAGCCACATGAGGAGCCACATGAGGAGCCAGGGCAGGAGGCGGCAGGTCCCTCTGGCCAGGACTGCAGCTGCAGCCCCTCTGCTGCCGGCCAGGGCAGGGATCGCTTGCCCAGGGGGCCCCGCCGCCCCCCAAAGAGGAGGGCCAGCAGTCCTCAAGACTCTCCCCAGCCCTGCAAGAGGCCGCCCCAACAGCGGCACTAGCAGGGCTCAAGCTCATTATTCAATAAAAAGAAATAAAACAATGACTACAGCACAAAGTCTCACTCATTAGCAGCTGACGCCGGATAGCACAGGGGGCTGCTTTCCCCCTTTTGCTTCTGCTTTCCCCTGCCCTGCCATGCCCCAATCTCAGTGGGACAGCCTGATGGTGGGCACAGCCCAAGAGCCCCAGGGCCACCTTGGCGGTGTCTCCTCCCACCAAAAAGCCTGCTGCAGCCATGCACCCACAGCGCTGCAGATCTGAGGGCTTGCTGAGGATGGACAAGAGCCTGGGAGGGAACGCAGCTAGGACAGCTGACCCAAATTGACCAAAGGGCTATTCCATACTATGTAACATCCTGCTCAGCAATAGAAACTGGAAGGAGGGAATCGGGGTGGAATTTGCCAGGGCTGCTGTTGTTTGGGGACTGGCTGGGCATCAGTCGGCTGGTGGTAAGCAAGTGCTTTTTGTATCACTTGTTTCTCTTTGTTTTCTTGTGCTTTTTTCCCCCCCTCTTCTATGTATTAAACCATCTTAATCTCAACCCACTATTTTTCTTTGTGCTTCCAATTCTCTCCCCGATCCTGCTGGTGGGGAATAAGCGAGCATCTGTGTGGTGCATAGCTGCCTACCAGCGTTAAACCACAACACTTTTCAAGGAAAGAGGCTAACAGTACCCTGGGTTGTATTAGGCAAAGTGTTGCCAGCAGGTTGAAGGAGGTGATCCTTGTTTCCTTTCATTCTACCTGCTGGACCTAATATGTCATAAATCACCCAACCTCTGCCTCAAAACACCACATCAATAAAGAAGACAAACGAAGGGAAAGCAGAGAAAAGAAAAGGAGATGCTCAAAGCATTCACTAGGAAAGGAAAATAAACCTATGTCCTGACTTTCCTTAGATTATATTGCTCCTGGAAGAAGGCCAGAGGTGCTATCACAGTCCTTGCACCAGTGAACATGGTTACAGCCACAAGAGCAGTCCAAGTATGCTTTGATAACAGTCCCTTATTGGAGTTAAAGCATGAATCCTTCACCCATGACTTGCAAGTCTCATATCACTCTAACACTGCTCATTGACACAGGAAAAAGAAAGGTAAAACAGAAAGCATAAAGGACAGTGATGTACACAGCATGGTACTTGTCTGTTTTGTTACCGCAGGGCCACTGATTCTAAGTGCTGCTTTTTAGAGTACTCATAGAGCAAATGGCCTCATGACCACAAGCAGTCTACTTGGCTTCTGTTACCCTTTTATGAGCCCCAAGAGGATCCCTGTCCTGACACTTACCAGCGTCTGTTGGTGATGTTTTCCAACTTCATATCCTCCATAGTGTAACACAGCAGGCTCAGCCTGTATAATGTTGCTCCTCTGACGCTCTGAATAAACTTCTACAGAGAAAGACAGTAAAACAGGGAGAATAGGAGACCAGGTGAAATATATATATGATGATTGTTACTTACATTTAGTACGTTTATGTAGCGCCCAGTGTACTATAGCAAGAAAAAGGAAACAGAGTTTATTTCTCTTGTTAAGCAGGCATGACTCTTTAAACAGAGAGTCAAGGTTGCGTCTACTACCCCAGCAGATCCTTGATCCTTTCACCAGTTTACCTGTTGGCGTCTGTCTCTTCATGGCTTCAGCAAGCCACCACAAACCTTTAGGGTCAGTCAGGATCAGTACAGCAATTATTTTTTTTCCTGACTACCTCTCCCATGATTTGGGCTCACAGGGAGACACAGGTTAAGCAACAGGATGGGAGCTTTGTCTGTGAGTTGAGAAAAATAATAGAGAAGCACCTCCTAGGATTGCTTCAAGGTTGGGGAACAGTCAGAGAGCACAAACTTACTTGATTCTAGCAAGTGATTGGGGACAGCACGTCTTTTTTTAGGTTCCTCCACTAGGCTGTCCAGAAGGATGCTGGGTATTTTCTTGAAGGATTTCTCAGCGATCGTGATTTCTGTGGAGGCTGATTCAATCACGTCCATGTTAGGACACAAATGGAGTCTGAAGGGTACTAAAATTCATCAGCACCTGGGGTCAAATCAAAATAATGTAATGACAAAAGTGCCTTCCCTTGCACTGGTAAAATCTGTTGGCTACAACTGCCGAAAACCATTAAGGAGTTACTTTTTTTTTTTTCTACTGAAGCAGATTACAGAGTAAACCAAATCCTGAGACCAATTAAAATCAGTTAAACCATTAATCAGTTAAATATAAGGTAAACTTCTGATCACTTCAGAGAGCCAAGTGTCAAAACATCAGACAGACTCTGACATCATTATTCATTTTGTTATTATTCACTCTAGATCCACTGTGGAACAGAGTCAACAGCTGGTTCCTCAGGAAGCCAAGCTCTGTGCTACTGCTGATGTTACGTGGCCACTGAATATGGGGGAATCCACACTCAGCCAAGACGCACACGTCTCATTGCCAGGCGTGCATAGCCTGAGCATGTCTACAAAGCTCCAGGAGAAGTCAAGCCAGTACGTGGGGTAATAGTTGCTGCCAGCAATTACTTCCAAAGGAAGCTTATAGCTACAACATCCATCCCACTACTGGAGAGGACATGGCTGAACCAGGAAAAAGGCAAGCTGTGGAAGGAATGACACTCCAAAACTCCAACACCTCAGTTCAAGTCACACTTGTGGTCAGAAATGACTCTTCATGTAATACAACCTATTTTGCATAAGTGTGCTCCAAAGATTAGTCAAATGCTTGTTATTTACCTCACTTACGCACACATTTGTTTAAGACCCTTCCACAACATTTCTACATGCCATATCCTGCCCCTGCAGACAGTGAATCCTCAGGGGTGGAGTTAGCAGTACAAGCCTGGCATCTGAACAGGGCAGGACATCTCTGAGTGGGTAAACTGTGCCTAAGGAAACTTGGTTCAGCCCAGCTTTCCAAAGCACATCCCCGGGGGTCTGCTGCAGAGACCATGTGTGCTAAGGACATGTGTGCAGGACGGGGTGATTCCAGGAAACCTCGCTCACATGGCAAACCCTAGCACTTTGGGCATCTTCATCTGTTCTAGGGCTTACTGGGGGACTTTTGGCTTTCAGGACTGTGTAGGACATCTCTCTCTTCCTTCATGTCCCCCAGCACAGACAAGAAGAGAAGGTCCTTCTGATAATCCCGCTATCCAAATGGATTTCTGCAGAGATGTTCTTATAGTTTCTCCTGGGTGTTTGGGTTATTAACTTGCAGATTCGTTTTTAATTTTTAAATATTAATATGAGGGATAAGGAAATTGGCATTTGAATCTTTTGTTTAGATAGCATCAGTTGGGTTATTTGTTCAGTGAAGATAACTGTAAACCCAGAAGGCCAAAGGTATTATAGATCTGGTGTTAAATAAGCACAGTTATCAGAACATAAACTTATCTAATGACAAGAGCAAATATTGCACAATAAAGACACCAGACACTACCCATCCACAAGAAGTTATCTTCCTAAATACAGCATGTAGCCCTTGGCTCTCCTATGAACAGCTGCATGGAGAAAAAGACAAGATACTTTTGGCAAAAGTATTGAGTTCAAAAGCAGCCATGCTGGATTTTTCATCCCTCAAGATGCGTCATTTTGTATTTGCTCTTCTTGAATGGGAAGGTGAGCGCACAGCTCAGGATGGTGCCGCATTAATATCAATGTGCACATGAACTCTCTCAATGCTGTGCACAACAGAGACCCCTCCTGCCAGGCTCTTGTCATGAGGCAACTTCTGGCTCCTGGAACAGTGGCACAAAGGGTGATTAGCTGCTTGGACAACTGAGTTAGGGTTATATGATCCACACCATGGTAGCACTTTAAGATTCAACAGATCCAAAGTTCAGTTGTTAGTACCAAAAATCAAATCCTAGGAGCGGTATTATGCTTGTTTTGTCATTTTAGCACTCTCATTCAGGCTTGAATGACCTTAAAGGGCCACAACCTAAAACTAACACTGGTCAATACAGGTTTGATGATGGAAGAAGGGCAGAGGGGAGCACCAAAGCAATGCCCAACATATCTGGATCAACACTTTTGAGGACTGAAGAGGTCCACCTTCCCCAGTGCATTTTGTGGTCTCATGTCTAGTGTTTGTTTTTCTAGTCTGCTGTAGATCTTTCAGGCAAAAGTTGAGAGGTTTTTCAAGCTCATAAGGTGTTGTTTTGGTTTAAGACCTTGTGCAATATTAAATAATAAATAAGCAAGAGGCTTAAAATCATGTGCTACCAATACCCTGGCCTCAATAATATTTTCTACTCCATGACTCTAAGTATACATTTGCCACATGTAGCAGAAAATCTGTGAGAGGAACTGTATTATTGTGCACAACAGTAAGTTTGTCCTGAGGTAGTGAGACCAACCAAACTCGGACAAAAACATGCTAAAAAATTAATAATATGAGGCTTAAATTCTTTCCACTTGTTCAGCTTTTCTTAACCGTAATTTATAAAAAGCTGCCATCCTCCTTCTCTTGGTCAACATGCCCCACTAGGAATACAAGCTTTGAAGAGCTAGACAGACTTACAATAGCAAAATAATATTGCCAGTGTAATTGCATCAGTACCTTAATGTGACACTACCATCATTGCTCATCAACTTTAATAACACATGCAGTGCTCGTCACCATGACAGTACAAATGTCTCCATACCAAGCTCTGACTGCAACAGTCACGTTCCTAAGCTTTCCAAGATACTTGGATCTGTGCTTAACATGGCGCTTTTGTGAAAAACCATCACCAGAAGATCTCTGCAGCTGTGAAATCCTGGTTCCATTGGAGGCAATGACAAAACTCACCCCAAAGACCCTGACGCCAGGGTACAACCCTTGCTCTGCCAGCGCTTGGGCTTTCTAATCGCTCGGTTTTGCAGAGCTCCTGGACACTTCACCACCATAAAGAAGAAGGGGATATAGTTTAATGCCGTCACTTACGGGGCAAGACTTGCAAAAGCATCAGCGTGGTTTACAAGTAACAGAAAACATGCTTTTAAGGTTCACTCTATATAATTAAAGCAGCAGAGTTTCTTAGCGGGCAGAAGGGCTTATAGTTTCACAGGTGTCCCTGCCGGTGCTCACACGCTCCTCAACCTGCAGCCCGGCTCGGAGAGGAGCTGGAGGTCCCGCCCCATCCCCTTTGGACCTCTGCGGGCGACGCGACGCAGGCCAGACGACGTCCCCCAGCGCCCGGCGTCTCCCAGGCCCCGCGGCAGCCCCAGCCAGCCCCGCGGCTCCCCTCGCGGCGCCCCCGGCGGCACCCCGCCCGCGGGA
>VXAL01000183.1:184372-214868 GCA_013399475.1 Chauna torquata | reverse complement strand
GAAGGTTCGGCGCGCAGCGCTGTGGCGGCGGCGGGGCCGCCTCGAGGCTGGCCGGGCTGGGCGGCCGCTGCGGCATTTCTCCGTCAACACCCGAGTGGTCGTGTGTTGCCCCTGAAAACGCTTTAATAAAGGTGTCTTGACAGCCGTTTTAAGTGTTTTCATTTCGGGCCCGTACCTGTTAGTCCTCCAGGTTCCCGGCAGAGCCAGCGGAAGAGCCGAA
This sequence comes from Chauna torquata, assembly GCA_013399475.1. Lineage (NCBI taxonomy): Eukaryota > Metazoa > Chordata > Aves > Anseriformes > Anhimidae > Chauna > Chauna torquata. The sequence goes on along the minus strand of VXAL01000183.1, from coordinate 214,648 downwards.
GAGAGTTGTTAACACCAAAGAAATCTGCACAGGTATTCTGCATTAGGTAAAATAATCATGACAAAACATCATAACAAAATAAATTTGAGATAATTATGTGCCACAGCTCCTCCTGCCAGGAGTGTGTTATGTTTGTCTTGGGCACAGACGTGTTCTTAACCCTGCTGTTGTCTTCATGATGGTTTGAGGGCATGCAATACAGAAAGCCAGAAATATTTCCAGAACTTTTTTTTTTCTTACGTACTCTAAGAATAAATTTTTTTCAGCATTTCTAACGAGAAGATAAAGCATGACCAGAAGTCATGTGGCACTCGATTCAGATGAAAACCACCTCCTGGCCGCCAGACCGGCTGTTGGAGATACCCTGCTCTTGGCCCTGCACCCCCAGCTCTGCCTTGCGTGCAGCTTTGGTCCGGTCGAGTATGAGGGGAGAATGCCAGCTAGCGCTTTTCTAAGCTATCCGTTCATCTCAGCTATGTAAACAGCTACGGCAGAGAGCAGTTTGTTCTCCACCTGACAGCCCAAGAGCCGGGCAGATGGCTGAAATTCTTCCCTCCTGCAGCATGGGTCTGTGGCAGAGCACTGGCAGGGGCTGGGCTGCACATGTTGCCTCCCTGGGCAAGGGGAGAAGTCTCTGCAAAACTTGCATTTTTTGCGTGGTGCGATTTGGCACCAGAAACAGAACCGCCAGCTCCAGAGCTTAATCACAGCACCCCATGCTGAACTTGTTTAGGTTTATGCTTGTTGTTGTTGTTGTTTTTCCCTGTTTCCAAGAAAAAGGCTGTAGGAATGTAGTGGAACAAATAGTGTGCTGACATATTTGTCCTTCCACAGAAACACGATTCACGTGTGCATCTCTCTACTTGCACGGTCACAATGGAGCGTAGACTTGCATCCATCTCACTTATTATCCGTCTCACATGTTCCAAATATCAGGAGAAAAATGCATGGCCTGTTTGTCAAGCTGTAAGACAGAGATTACAAAAAATTTACTTCTTTAACAAAGGAGGGAGAAAAATGAATGATTAGACTGAAGGACTAATGGAAATTTTAAGTATTAATAAATAAACATTTAATGTTGAGGTTGGTTAGTACTTGGTAGGTAAAGAATCCTATAATCACAGTAACATAAAGCAAATTAATTTCTTTTATTTACTACTAAAGTTACAATCCAAAGTATTTCAAGATTGCGTGAACAAATTCCAATGTTTCATTTCTAGTTTAGATTACTGAAATAAATTCCAGGTGTGACAAATTTAAAATGGATATGCTGGGTAGGAATGAAGGTAGATGCACACAGCAAGTGCAATGCTACAGTGTTTAATGAAACACCTTGTTTCAGGATCTGCCAGTTAATAATTCCCTGTAGTCTGCTACTGCTCGTAGGTTTCCCAGCGGAACGCATCCCTCCCAGTGCACTGACATCAAGCAAAGGTTTGCACAGTTGAGAGTTTTCCAGGTCTTATCTTGCATCCATCTTCTTTTGAGCCCTCAGCCTGCACATAAATATAATGCAAGGGTCACAAAATACTAGGGTCATAATATGTGTGAATATTTATTCATACTGTTGGTGTTTAAATGCAGCTTCGGCCCTTTGAAACCCCTGGGCAACCATTGCCTGTGTCAGAAAATGCTCCCCCACCCAAAGTGCTTTCGGAAGCAAAGCTCCCTTGATGCCACAAACATGAGCATGAGTGGTGGCTTTCAGGGGGAGCTGTGACAATACGAACGGAGTAATAAAACATTCTTTGAGCCAAAGGAAGAGAGAGGATGACTTAGCAACCCACTGAGATGATGCAGCATTGCCAATGTGGTTTCTTCAGACGGCTGTAATCGTGTTGCTTGGCTGCCTCTCGTACCCCCTTTCAACAATTTGTTTAACCCTTTGACCAATTCCAACCAAACTCCGTGGGCAAGCGGAGCTCTTAAAGAAACGAAAGTTCCTGAAAGTTTAGGGTGGACAGCGGGGAGAAAGACTGAAACGTTTACCCTTTGCAAGGGAAGCGATGCTGTGTGAGCGTGGCGGCTTTCACGCTTGTCCTGCCGGCTGGGCAGTCAGCACGTGCAGGGCACGCGGCTGGGCAGGGCAGCCGCAGCTCGGTGCTGCGTGGCTTGGTACCCCAGCCTGCTCTGGGGACGGGGGAAAGATGAGGGTAGTGTGTAGGGGCAACAGAGCATTGCAATTTAGCTGTCCTGGGGAGCACATACAGAGATGAGCTGGAGTTACTGTGGTCGGAGCGGGCATGGGAAAGGGGACAAGACCCTCTAGGAAACCCAGATTCCTTCGTTACGCTGCTTGGCGGGTGGCTTGCTTAATCCAATGACAGTGCACAGATAACAAGCTAGATGTCTTACAGTCATAGTCTTTGACTTTATTGGTGGATCTAGAGCACACCCTCAGCAGATCGGAGAGCAGACCCTACAGCCTGGGGAGCCCCTCCTCACGTTTGACCTATGTCTGGGGTGACGGGAGATGGTAAATGGCAAACGACAGCAAAAGACGTTTCGAGACACTTTACTGTAGCTGAGGGTTGCAGCGCTCTGAGAATGGGCACTAGTGCACAGTGCGAACTTTGGTTCTTTCTTGAGGCCGTGTTCGTTATTGTGCTACAAGTAAACTTGGCAAACCAGGGTTTGGAGCGCCTGCCCTGGTGGCTAGGAGTCCATGGCCAGGGTAAGCACACTTTTGCGGTAGTTTCGCCACAGAAACAAAACCTGCGGCAATAAAGCGTGCTCTGCTGCAAGGGAACTGCCTGTGGGGAACCTGGGGCGGCTCGAATCTGCGTCCCACCACGAGGTACCACAAGGATCCAAATGTGATGGCATCTTGCAACCCGTGGCATCCGGACCGAACGCAGACTGGCTGTTTCTCTGGATGTTGGATGAGAGGGTGGAGTCCGGGGAGCAGCTGGAGTCCTCTGTGGAAGGGGTGGGAAGACCAGATCCTCTTTTTGCCCTTTCTCTGATGCCTAACCCCAAACTCCCGTTCACCTCCAGCAGCGGTGGCTGGGCGGGAGGCGCGGGAAGCCGGCTCTGCTGCGGCAGCTCTGCCAGCCTCTGATTCCTGGCGCTCGGGGATGTGCGCTCGCTGCGGGAGGCATGTGCAGAGCTGCCGGGAGCGGAGCGGCGCAGGCTGCCTGGATCGCATTCCTCAAACCCTGTTTCCCAGCAGGGCATTTATTCCAGGGCTGGGTCCTCCCCTGGCTGCGCTCTGCGCTAATGACTATTTCCCCATGATAGATTACCCATGCCATTGTGGGGCTGACATCTTACACGGGAGCCCTGCTTGGTCCCTTATCATGGGAGCATGAGGAATGATCATTCCCCACCGACACCCGTCGATAGCAGTGAGTAGTAGCCCGGGAGGGAGGCAGAGGATAGTAGGAACATGCTCAACAGAGGTGCTGTTATTCTTGGGACAGGAGCTTACTGCGGAGGAGGAGAGCTTGGAGGGTGGACGGGGGGGTCCTGTCATTGCTGATGCTCTCTAGGGCTCAGCAGCTGGAGAGAAACATTGACTCAGGATGGTCAAAGCTGGGAAGGAAAAAAAGCGAGGAGGGAAAGGGACGAAGTGAAAGGAGCTGAGAGCCAGGCTGGAGAGCACAGACAGCCCGGTGGCCTTGGGTGCGCAAGGGATGCAGGAAGCAGACTGACTGACTATGTGGACCGTCTGGGTGATCATCTTCTGGATTTCAACCGTCCCGGTAGGTGTTTGGAGCTATTTATTCCCAATCGCGTAGAATTATGTTGTCTGAGCAAGTGCACCTCTATTCCACGAAGTCGTGGCGTCTTTATTTTAAAATATCTGTGTATAAGCTGGGATTTTTTTTTTTTATTCTTGCTTCTGCTGCTTCCCACACTAATTGACAGTGTCCAGATGGCCAGATGCTGGGTGCCTCAGTTTCCCTTTCTGCACAAAGAGGACAATGGTACTAACCTGCTTTGGTAAACTCAGCTGGTTCTGTGAGGAAGGAGGGAGGACTTGATGCCGTTTGGAGAAGCTTTGCTGATTTACACCAGCAAGCAATCCCCTCAGAGGGAGTGCCCACCGCTGCCAATGCCTCACTTAACTCGGATTGAAGGAATGTAAAGCAATGTTTGCCCCACGCATTTTGGTTTCCTTCTTTTGGCTTTACCCATTTACTGGGAATTTTTGTGGTAGACTGCCGCTGCCGTGCTGCAGGCGCCCAGCGCCGTCGGCAGGACAGCTGAACCCGGGGTGTGACCTCTGAGTGCTGCTCAGGTTTTTCAGATTTTGAAAAACATAGAAAACCAAGACTGAACTATGTCCAGCTTGGGTGTGAGAAGCTGGGAGATGGTCAAACTCTCGGTCAGTATAAAGAATCATTGCTGCATTGCAGCCACCGGAAAAATCACTCTCGTTGTCCCAGCAGGGGATTCGGCTCAAACTCCGTCAAAACCTGAGCCCTGCCTAGGTGTTTTAATTGCACAGGGAATGCAGTCTGCATCGTTTTGCCTTTTGATTGTGTTCCATAATAAAATGGTGACTGTGCTGGTTTTCCTGTCATTTGGGTTTCTTATTCTCAGGTACTACTCAAAGGACTCTGCAAATAGATGTCTTTACTCAGGGTGCCGCTGAGAGCACCTCCTTCTGCTTGCTCTCTGTCTAGTCGTTCAGAATACAGATTTTGTTAATAGCATATAGCCTGGCATCCATTGTTCTCCCTTAAACCCTCTCATTAAACTGGGAACATTTACTTTTGAATTAAAATGTCTGGGAATTCTGTGGCTGCAAATATTATTCACATTAAATAGTGTTTAGATCCACTCATTCACAGGTTAAGAAATGCAGTTGGCTGTTGCTATCGATATCACAAATTACAGATTTCTGTGCATTCTGGACATCTAGGTAGCGCAACTATCTCTGTTTGGAATGGTTTCGATATCTTAGATTTTCTTTAAAAAAATAAAGTGTAGAAAATAAGAGGATGCCTTGCCCCTTCATCAGGATCTGACAACCTGGGAGCTGCTTCGGGGAAATGTTTGGGAAGAGATGGAGAAACCACGCCTGTAGGAGCGGATTATCCTGGAGCAAAAGGTGCCCGCGGGACTAGCACGGTGCTTTTGCGTGAGCGGAGGGCAGGATGCGCGTGAGGAAGGCACACCCGCGGGCGGCAGCGAGGGGCAGAGGCCGGCTGGGTGCCGCGGCGGCCGCGGGGCCGGGCGACCCGTGAGCAGCAGGCTTTCGGGGCGCGCAGCAAACGGCCGCGGCCCGTCCGGCGGGTTGCAGGGAGCAATGGACGCAGGCTGTGGGAAGCAAGGTGTCTGAACCGGTACCCGCAGGCTCTCTGCTCTCGCCGGGCTTAAAATCCCAGGACGCAGGGGTGTCTGTCTGATCAGAAGAGAAAGGTGAACATCCTTCGGCTGGGTGAAACGGTAATTGGGAGGCATTAACTGCACCATGCTCCCGCTTGAGCAACACGTTTTATTTAAAAAAAAAAATCATCAGGGTGGTCTTCACCTCTGGATATGCTAACAGCATGCAGCCCCATTCTAGACAAAGAAATAAAGTAGGCTTTAAAAATCTTTCTAAAACAAAAGCTTTCTTAGGACTTACCTTTCTTAAAAGGAAGCAGTGCCCACAAGATGTGTGTGCTTTTTTAAGGTGAAAAATACTCCTGTTTCTGAGATCATAACTAACACGATAGCTAATGTTTATTTTTACATGCGTTCAGTATCATCATGAACAACCCGCGTGCAGACCAAACTGGTTTTGTTGGCCGCTTTAAATGTTCAACACTAATGTTGTTTTTTAACGTATTCTCAAGGTAACTTTGGGACACAAATACTGCAACAGAAGTATTTTTTAGGTCTTAACAGTTGCATTTGTACTTGTACTTGCATATTATGAGAACATAGTTAACTGCTTTACTATTGGTAATCAAATACATAACAGCAGAGAGTGATAAATAATACATTTAAAAGATCTGTCAATATTTAGAAATGATCAAATTCAGCCTTCAGCTAACAACCGAAACTACTAAATGCAATTACATTTCTTTAGACATGTTACTCCAGTTGGACATGTCTTATGTTTTCAAAGATTAAATGGATTTAATGCATTTACATCCTGATATCAGAGAATAGTTTATTTAATCTGAATTCTTTGCATAAGCGATTCAAGAAAATTCATTACATTATGCAGAAATGAATGGTTTTACATTTATTTATTTCACGATGCACAAAGATGAGGGAGAAAGATGCTACAGTTAAATAGAACAGACCAATTAGACGAGGCACAAAACACTGCCGAAAAGATCAAACTTTGTTCAGAAGTGCAGTACCCTGAATACTTCCAGCTGAAGTGAGTGGGAATTTGGTCACTGATGTCTGTTGGGCTAAAATTTAATGCATCCTTATAGGCCAAACTGTAGAAAAGTAGTAGCTCTCCTTACAAACTTTTCAGTGATTGTTTTCTCTCCTAAAACTAATCTGAATGTGATCAGCGATCCTACTAGATCAGTTAGGTTGAGCAGTAATACGATGCTGTCGGGTTAAATTTTCCCACACAAAATGTATTGAAAATTTCTGTCTGATACTTTTCAAATAACACATCCTGATGACTTGTTTTTAATCTTCTAAGTGTGTATGAGTATATACATTTGTGTATATATTTATATATGTGCATATAAGTTCTATAGTGGGAATTTATAAGGTTTTGTTGTTGTTGTTGTTAATGAGGGAGGAGTTATCTAATTTGTTGTAACGGGAACGTGGTTGTATTCAGTACTTTTATTGTCAAAAATGATGGAAACAGGCAAAAATACTGAAAGTACTTTTTTCTGCTCACCAGGGACCACGCAAGTCTGTGACAGCTGGGAATCAGATTCACATGCTGTTGTGTGCTTTTTAGTTCAGGCAAATACAGATGTTACGTGTGCCTAATGCAACTGGAAGAGTGTCCCACAGCGATTCAGGGTGACTTTCTGGGTATTGCCTGAAAGTTGAAACACCCCAGCCTCTGGGGATTTACCAGTCAACACACTGCAAGATGTAAAGACTGGGATCTTGTCCTACAAATCATTTTGAAATGATTTTTAATACATGCCATTTTAATGGTGGGTAGCTGTTTCGTACATGAATTTTGGCCCAGCTACATATTACATAAATTGCACATTTAGTTGCTACATCAGGACTGAGTTAAGGCTAACATTTCAACCCTTCTTTGTGAGAAAGGAGGATGGGGAAAGAGGAATGTGACAAAATGAGCTGAGGACAATTTATGATCAATTTTCTTGCAAAAAAATCTCAGTGAGACTCTGTTGTCAGCTTGGCTCCTGCAGCTTTGCAGTCAGTAGCAGTGAAACAGGCTTGGGTGGTCTGCAGCCAGTGGACGTATTTGGACCAGTCATACAAGTAAATGTCATCCAGGAAAATGAACTGCAAAGGTCTGTGGTTTGATACTGCCAGAGGTGGATAATTAATTCTCCATTGCTCTAGGAGAGTCCAGCAGTGCCCTGGATGTTTCTGCAGTCTTTTGGACCAGCATCTTGCTCGAGTACTTTATTTAGCAGAGTAACAGACTCGTTTCTCTCAATAACAATCTCAGCAAATGGGAGAAGGCAGGAACTGAATCTGTGCTTGCCTACTGCTATCATAAAAAAGCAGACTTAATTAAGAAAATTGACTGTATTTCAAGGAAATACTGCCCACAATCAATTGACGGCATCGCATGGAGAATGTGAGCATAAGGAGGGCAAATCCTGTTGAGAGGGCTTAAGTTTTAAGAGGAAAAGTGATTCTACTGCTTTTCAAATTTGCAGATCAGGGCTGTCCCTCCTGTTTGTGACCTCCTGAGTGTCCTGAAAGAGGAGGAAGAAATCTGTGCTGAGACTCTGTCCCTGGAGGCAAGGAACAGAATGCCCCAAAATGATCTGCTCCTGAGCTCAGGTAAGGAGTGGATGAATGTGCAACATAAAAACTGTTCTCAGGTCAGCCGGGTGGCTTCAGTACCCTCATGTTCCTTCCCATAGGAGGCATACACCTTGTATGCATGCTCATTGAGGAGCAGAAAAACAGGTAAGATGTGTTATAAGGCTCTGAGAGCAGGATTTAACCTTACTGTGACAGGAGTTCTTTGGCTTGGGAAGGTCTTGTGGTACTGAGTCCCCATCTATTGCCTGTTTTCTTAGCATGCCTAGCATTTTTCTCTGTCTTTGTGTTATCCCTGTGAGCCTTGCAGCCTGAGGGGTGTGAGCACTGCCCCGGGGCATGGCTTCCATATAGTAGGAGTTACAGGGTACGTGGCAGGTTGGCAGATATTCCAGAATGCAGATCTGTCTCATCGCATATAAGAGAGTTAATCTAGTTCGCAGCTGGATCCAAATCTCAAACATCCCCCTAGATATTTTAATACAGGAGACCCCTACCATCTGTGCCCTTCTCCCCAGAGAAAGAAGTTGAAAGTATAGGACTGTGTTAAATCTTTGAGAAAGCACTTCCAATGGCCATCAAAATTGCTCTTTAAACTCTGCAAAATGGATGAAATAGGGCACAGTGGCATGAGCTCAGGGCTACCCGTAGCAGAAAACATTAAGCTGGAAGTGGCCATAGTGACCAAGCTCCTCTCTGTTGCTGTAACTCTGCAAACACACCTCCTCCTGGCAGTGAAACCCCCCAAAAATAAAAGGTAAGATGCACAGATGTCCCCAAGTAATGGTTTCTGAAGAGAAAGTGCAGGAATTTCCTTCTGATGGTTTTACTCAAGGAGGGTTTGTTACCTTGGTGAATTATAGAATTATGCTTTTATTCCGGGAAATAATGCTTTTATTCTGCAAATTTCTCTATCCCTTGATTATCTGCATGTCTGAGAAACAAAGCTCTGGGGATCCAGTGCCTGTCCTTGGTGTACCGTGCAGGGAAAGAGCACGGTGGCTTTGCAGGGTGTCGGTCACCCTCTGCACCCCATCCCTCCTGCCCCTGCTGCCCCAGAAGCTTTGCCTGGTGTGGGCAGGCAGCAACGAGTGGAGGGGCAGGAAGAAGGGCCAAGCAGGGGACAAGCTGCCACGGTGCTGTCTCTGCTCCTTGCTCACATCCCTACGAAAATGGCACAAATGAACAGGATTAGTTACAGGTGAATCAGGCACGAAGTACCTGAGCAAAAAGTGTTTCTTATTGTCCTACAGTATAAGGAAAAAGGGATTCTCTGTATTTTAGCTCTGCACTTGTGATACCAGTGGCTTGAAGGAGGGAGCTCGTGCCTGCAGGGAGCCCAGCAGCACTCCAGGTCCGATGGCAGCGCTGAGACGGGGCCTCCAGCAGGCACGTTGCACTGTCAGAGGCCTGGCTGCAGAAACAACATTACCGGCAGATTTTGCCAGAAGATGGGAGAAAATCCACATTTTCCCCTGGCCTGTAAATGTGATGATCTTCCCTTCACAGCCCCCGGGGAAGAGCTTGGCAAAGTTTTGCTCTCCTGTAGCAGAAGAGCCATTGGCACCCACAGCCGAGCCCAGCGCATGGTCTGTTGGCATTATTCACTCCATCACTGTCTGGGCATAATGAAAGAGATGAAGAAGCGGAGGAGTATTTATGCTTGTACAATGCTGTTCCTCCCTGCCCTTTCCCCGGTATCATTCTGAAACTGTTTAAACTCCTAGTCACGTTGTGCCTTTTCGTGTTTACACAAGGTTTATGTAAGGAAAACATCAGGCTGATTCAAAGTGGAAGCTTTAGAAGGGTTGAAAAGTGAGCTAAGTTTTTTACATCTGGTTTCCTTCATCTTTCCAGTGCCATTCAATAGTTACCAGAAGACAGACTGGTAGCCAAGGGCCTGATGCACGGCTCCCCATGGCCCAACTTGCTCTGTGTCTGGCTGGTAGAGACCAGTGCAGTCAAGGTCCAGAATGGGGTGGGTCTGGAGCCTGCAGGGGCTGGTGTGAAGCCAGCAGGACCTGTTCTGTCCCATGCAGGTCTCAGCGGGTCTCAGCAGCACTTGTTCTGTCTCATTCAGCTTGCTTTTCAGAGTACTGAGTACCTCTGTTCCCGTAGCTGCCTTGGTCCTTGGGAGATATTGCATGGTGCTTCGTTTCTGGGAGATGTTTCATGGTGTTGCATTGTTGGGAGATGTTGCACTGTGTTTCCTTGCTGGGAGAAGTTTCATGGTGCTTCGTTGCTGCCCCCAGGCAAATGTGCTGGAATGTGGGACAACATGAGCTGCTGGCCTTCATCTACTGTGGGACAGACTGTCAGCGCTCACTGCCCCAAATTCTTCCAGATGCTGACTGGGAAAAAAGGTAATGCTAAAAATACTCTTTTCTTGCTGAGATGTTTTTTGTTAAATATGATATTTACAAAGTTGTCACTGTCGGATCTGAACTTGAAGTAAATTCTGTCCCTGCTGCTTTTAAAGACCGATGGCCACTTAGCAGCTCCATTTCCATCACTAAGCTAAACACGGGAAAGCCTGGAATTAAAGCAGCAAGATGATTTACGAGTTTATTTTTCTTAGCCAGGCAGAGAAAAGTGCAGGAAGTAAATACTATCCTGAAAAACAGCTTTTTAACATGGTTTCTTGAGTGAAGGAGTTTTCTTCACTCAGTCTCTTGTTTATGTATTTCCGCCTGTCTTTCCCTTTCTAATAACTCTTAGAGCTGGTGGCTGATCTTAGCCAAGCTTGACTAAAGGGCAAAAGTTCACACAGCATTAAGCTCATACAGGTATTGGCAAAAACAGCCAGACAGGTAGGGGGAAAGAACCCCTTTTGTGCCTCCATGAAGAGGAAATCTGCACTGGGGGTTCACCGGTTGTCTGTGACAGTCTCCACACAAAGAGTTGGCACAAATGCACGAGCACTCAGGTTTCATTAGTCCCATGGCTCCCAGACTCCTTACTCAAAAAGAGATGAGCTCAAGCAACATTTGTTGCCCATTCTTTGGGATTTCTCAGCTACAAATGAAGTGAAATTTATTCCCAATATATTATAGTAATGGTGAGCCATTAAGTAGTAGTTTCTGCCTGCTTTCTGTTAATTTCTAATTTTAACAATGCCCAAGAAACATGCTTAGATTTCTCTTTGGTAAGTTAATGATTCAAATCAGAAGAGGGCTCTGCCTTCTTTGGTTATACGACATGGATTAATGAGGTCCAATACTCACAGAAAAGCAGACGGATTGATTTTATGGAGGGAGGAACAGGAGACAAAGTATTAGATTGTCTAATAAAGATTAGATAAGTAGGAAGAGAAGCATTTAGTGCTCTTTACATAAAATCAGACACGAACCATTTGCATTAAAAGAAATACCATGCTGCTTTCTGTACACAGAAACAGTAGCTGCCCCTTGAATCCTATAATCTGGTATAAAGACAGACGAGGAAATATATAAAGACACAGATTGCTGAGAAAATCATCTGTTGGGCATGTGCTCACAAATCTTTAGCATAGGAATACTGAGCCGTAAACGTGTTAAATGAAATCCCTGCTGGTGCAGCCACTAGAGGGAACTGCTCCGTGCCTCTGCCCTCGCAGCCAGCATCAGCCGGGCAGGAAAACAGGAATTTGTACATCCAAAGGTCATAATTACGTATCAAATGTGCATTGCATTATCTTGGAGATAGATAGTCTAACAGCTTTAAACTTTAGTTGCCCTCCTTGCTGAGAAGCTGAGAGCTGAGCCACTTCTGATAAGCACTAATCAAAGTGACAGCGTTCAAAACAGAAACTCAAGACATGGTTCATTGGCATTTACAGCTTATTTCAGTCTCTGAATCTGGCATTTTGAGTCAAAGTCAGCAGTAGTTTATTCTCATAGCCACATTCTTCTCTGGTTTTGTACGGTGGCTGGCTTGTGACTCATGCATTTAATTATTGCTACAGTTGTTGCCCTGTTTTCAGCAATTTTGCAAAATAAAAACAAAGATTTGTTTGCTTGAAAGAAAAGCAAAAGTTTTGTTTCCTCGCCACGTACAAAAGAGATGGGCAGCCACAAATGCCAAAGACCCATATGTGAGGGGATGCAGACAGATGTGAACCCAAACTCTGGTCTCTGTGTAGCTGATCTTTGTGCTGACATCTAGACTTGCATTTGCAGCCCAGACTGTCTCACCTCTTCTCACATAACAGACCAAAGAAAAAAAAATAATCTGGAACCAAGTAACACACCAGAAGTTCACATCCGGACCTGCGTATCATGTCCCAGGCAAGAAATGGGGAAAAGTGTGATGACTGTGGGGAGTCAGGGGCAGAAGAGGAGGCCGCAAGGGATGGCCCCAGTTCCACAGCCATCCCTTCAGCCAGTGCTCTCCCTTGCTTCTGAAGTCCTCCAAGGCTCCAGCAAACACCAGGCACCCAATGTTAGATGGACTGCAGACCCGGAGTCTGCTCTGAGTGGGGCATGCTGCAGTTTCCCCAGCGTGTATTTCACCCATAACCAAGTGGCATTGTTGAAGCTGTACTTACGTCCACCCATATAACATGCCCTGCATAATCTCCTATGCTTTGCATGTAATGCAATTGCATGCACACACCAACATGGAAATTCACCTCTTCTTGTCTGATCAACTTTGACATCCTTAGGCAAAAGCTAGTTACAGACATGTTTACAAGCATGACGCTCTGCTCTGAGTTAAGTATGTGTATCTTTAATTGAAGCTGAAGTAGAAAATTTGCCACCATACTGCTCCCTTGCTGAGTGCTAAGGCAGGATCACAGAATCACAGAACAGCTGAGACTGGAAGGGACCTGTGGAGGTCACCTGGTCCAACCCCCTGCTCAAGCAGGGCCACCCAGAGCAGGGTGCCCAGGACCATGTCCAGATGGCATTTGAAGATCTCCAAGGAGGCTGACTCCACAACCTCTCTGGGCATCCTGTGCCAGTGCTACATCACCAGCGCAGTACAGAAGTGCTTCCTGATGTTCAGATGACATCTCTTGTGTTCCAGTTTGTGCCCGTTGCCTCTTGTCCCTTCCCTGGGCACCACTGAAAAGAGCCTGGCTCCATCCTCTTTGCACACTCCTTCCGGTATTTATAGACATTGATAAGATCCCCCCGAGCCTCCTCTTCTCCAGGCTGAACAGTCACAGCTCTCTCAGCCTCTCCTTATAGGTGCTCCAGTCCTTTAATCATCTTTGTGGCCCTACGTTGGACAAGAGGCTGGGTAGAGCTGTTTGGGAGAGCTCTTTCTCTTCCTTTTGTTGTTACTGTGCTGAAGAAGAGTACAGAAAACGTGGCTTCAAAAACAAGCCTGGCCCTTCCAAAGATGCTAAGCTGGAACAAGATGTTCATAAAAGCATCAGAATAACAGTCTGGTACTGACACACACAGAGCTCTTCCCGCTTGGAGATCTCAGCATGTTTGCTGTGCCTTGCCATTTTACAGAGGGGAGTTCAAATCAAGTGCAGACATGCTCTCAGGTCACCAGAATTCGCCCAGAGGTCGCAGCAGCCCTGACTGTCCTGAGAGTCGTAGCAGGGCTCAAAAAAGCGTAAACGTGCCAAGCTCTGCTGCATATGCATCTCCCTCTGTTCCCTCAACACTGCGGGGATGTTTTTCAGAAACTGGATGCCTTAGAGTCCCCTGCGGCTAAATGTGTAGGCGAAAATAGACTTTTATGGTGCCTGCTGTCAAGGCTTCCACTAAGAAGAGCTGCTGATTTCAGGCAGCTAATACTTAAGGCCTTGCTAGTATTGCTATTACTGCAGCAGAGCCAGGGTTTTACTCCCTTCTAGAGGGAGGTTCCTGCTGGACAGATGCATGTGATTAGGACAGCAGGCAGCAGTTTTATTTCTTTGTGAAAGTTTCTCATCAGCCCATAACCTACCTGCCTGCTGGGGCCGTTTTCTTCCAGTGAGTTTGCAAGGTGTGTAGGGCAGGACTGCCCACTTCCACTGTTAGTGCTGAACATGAATGTGGGCGCGTTCAAACCTGTCCTGTTTAACCACGTGCAACTTCGTGGTGATCCACTGCACTCAGCTTGAGGAGTCAGACCTCCGAATAGAAGTAGGTCAGACAAACTGCCCTGTGCAGATGTCTGTCTGAAAATGAGATTAATTCTGCAAATGCCTCTTTTTCTCCACTGACTAGACAGATGGCTGCAAGGGACCCACTTGAACTCAAGCATTTTGCTTTCAGAAGTTTAACTTAAGTGAGGGGATTCCCATCCTAGCCTCTGATTTCCAAGTAAGCAAGGAAATCGACACCATAAGATAATGCCTGGATCTGGCTGTGGGTACAAGCCTTTTAGTTTCCATTTAAATCTCACAAAAAAAGCTGTGACCAGCTAACATTTTGTGTTCTCTTCAGACTGTGACAAACCATAGTACAAACCTGAGGTCGGAACATCCAAGAAAGTATCAGGTTTGTACGGAGTATGAATCCATGATTGAATAAGTCATGTGTCTGCTGATCTTGGAACACTGGCCAAGAAACACCAGATGTACCAAACAGTATTATTTATGTTGCAGTTAATAAAAACACATCCATCACAGTCGTCCATGAGTTGGCAAACAATATTATGACCCACACAAATATACTGGGCAAGTATCAACATAGTCAGCTCAGCTGCATTTCACCTCCAGCTATGCAGAGTGCACTGCCTGGAGAAAAAATGTTCTCCTTGCTCTTGGAGCAACCCTACACACTGGTGACTGACGATAATGAGGAGAGCAAAGATACAATTGGTAATGGTTACACCTGGTTTTGTCTTTTTTGTTATTACCATACAGGTTTTGTCTATCGAAACTGTACCAGCGAAGGTTGGTCAGAGCCATATCCAAGACCTGATATCGCTTGTGGCTACAATGTCAATGACACCACAAATGAGGCGAGAGTGAGTCTGAATGCCTGTGACCACAGATCTCTTGCTTTGGGGCCCTGGGGAAGGGACGTGCTCAATCTGTTAAGGAGAGACTGAATAATGTGATTTACCCCAGACTGGGTTGTGGGTATGGGTGTTCTTCAGCACAAATGCTTTCTCAATGGGTTGCTCAGGTTAAAACTTCAGCAGCTGATTTTACAAGAAAATCTACTTGTTTAGAAATAAGGGATAGCCTTCTCTTCGTATGGGCTGATTTCTGGCAGATAGTCAAAGGTAAAGATGTGAATATCTTCCCCTACAGCGTTCCTATTTCATGACCCTGAAGACCATGTACACCATTGGATACTGCACATCCCTTGTGACGCTAACAATAGCCTTAGTGGTCCTGGCCTCTTTAAGGTGAGGAGAAGCATCTCTGGTTTGTGTTTGGTCAGGACCTCTGGTCATCTCTGATGACACAGACCCTTCTGTTGGCTTTCAGGGCAAGTTAAACATTGAAGTATTTCTGAAAACCTTCACATAAATCAGTGATGGAAATGAGCTGAGTCCTGTCTCCCAGAAAATGTCAGGGCTGTTCTTCATATTGTGCTCTCCAGTCCTTTCCAAAATTTAGCTGGACATATTTTGCAAACTGGAGTTTGGACCACCTCCCTGCTGAGATTTTGCCCTGGGGCAGAGTGTCTTTCCTCCTGCTGTTCTTTTCTGCCCTTGAAACCATGGCCAAAATGTTGCTCTAAGCACTAGTATAGGTTGGCTTCTGGAAAGGTGTTGCAGGTTTACAACAGTGACCTGACAGTAGGCCTATCTTCACGCATCTTTATAACCTGGAATTTGCACTTTGCTGCTTATTCAGTGAAATGACTTTCTCTTACAGTAAATATCAGGGAGGCACCTCTGGTCAGAGGAACCCCAACTACTTTGCAGACTAGTCGTGAGCCTGCAAGGCCTCCAGACCTAGATTATCTGAAGATTTAATTTAGAAAACACTGCAGGCACTGCAGTGCACTGTGCAAACAAACCAAAGAAATCCACCCAAGTGTGGATAAACAGCAGCTCCTTGGCTTCACAATGCTCCAGGAAGGAGGGAAGGAGGCTAGACCAAGCATATTGGCATGAAATCTCAGTTCTTCTGGCAACATTCGGCTTTTTTTAGTACCTCAGTGGAGCAGATGTGACTTTTGCTTTTTAAGGTCTTCTCTAGGGTATCCCTCTTTGGAAATGCATTAGTCTTTCTTTCACAGACAGAAAAACAGTGTTCTTAAGTTGTCAGTTCAGCATTAATAAGGATTGAAACCTGATGTTTACAGCCACAAGCTGCCTGCTTTTTCTAGGAGTGTAACTTCATAGGAGCTCTCTGTCTTTTCCTTACAGGAGACTTCGCTGTACGAGGAACTACATCCACATGCATCTCTTCACATCGTTCATTTTGCGAGCCTCATCAAACTTCATCAAAGATGCTGTTTTGTTTTCCTCTGAAGACATAAACTACTGCGAGGCATACACGGTAACCCTCTGCCTTCCAGCTTACTCCACACCTCAGCTTCCCAGCAGGATCCCAGCTGTAGTTAGTGTGCAAGGAAGGGAATCTCCATCTTAGCTTTCTATTCATCATACTGGGGTATGGGAAGGGAAAAATATGCCCTGTCCCTTCTCTGTTGCTCCACCCCATGTGTTAGTTGTTCCAGGCTGAGATTTCGCTGTTTTGGGGGGATTCTGCATGGGTGAGGGAGATGTGAGGATGTAAAAGGAGCCCAGGCTGGATCAAACACACAGAAACCCAGGTGCGGTTCCTCCCAGCTATAGATGCCTGTATGGAGGTATCTATGGTCCCCTCAAATGTTGAAGCAGAGGGCATCCAGGTTGGTCTGAAGTAGTTGTCTGTATTCATCAGCTGGATTGGATTGACTAGATCGCCACAGAAGACACCGGGAGTTCAGCACATGAACACAGAGGCACCTACATGTGGGTGTTGTAGTCCACAAACACCAACCACCAGGGTGGAGATTCTTACGTGGATTTTAGATCCTGGTAAATGGGGCTCACAGGTAAAATATGAGAACACATTAAATATTGCTGACTTGTACTACACTTTGAGAGCTGCTAGTAAGATGTAGGTTTGCAGCTACAGAACCTGGAAAAGAACTACACAAATTTTGAAATGTTTTTTTTCCCTTTTCTTTTTATTGGCAGCAAAATATCTTGAAAATATTGGGGGGCAAGGCACTGGAAACTGTATTCAGTGCTTCAAACTCAGTTTGAAAATAGATACAAACAGAAGCGGAAGTTAATTATCCTCTGTTTCCTCAGGCTGGATGTAAGCTTACCATGGTCTTCTTTCAATATTGCATCATGTCTAACTACAGCTGGCTCCTCGTGGAGGGTCTGTACCTCCACACTCTCCTGGTAATTTCCTTCTTCTCAGAAAGGAAGTTCTTCTGGTGGTTCATC
Organism: Chauna torquata; assembly: GCA_013399475.1. Taxonomy (NCBI): domain Eukaryota; kingdom Metazoa; phylum Chordata; class Aves; order Anseriformes; family Anhimidae; genus Chauna; species Chauna torquata. The sequence continues at coordinate 197,425 of VXAL01000183.1, read as the reverse complement.
GCCCTTGGATGGGGTAATGGCTCTCCTTTTCATATGAATAATTGTCTATTGTGCCTTTGGCATGGATTTGTAGAGCAGTAACTGGCTCTTCCAATTGCAGGTGCCCCGACTGTCTTTGTTGCTGCATGGGCCGCTGCAAGACAACTCCATGAAAACACTGGGTAAGTTTTTGGATGGGAGGAAGTTGTGCAGGCTGCTCCAGGGATTTCCTGCTTATTCCTAACCACTGGTGGCCAAGCAGATCAGTCACCACTCAACTGTGGTGCAAGCCTGGATCTCAGCATAGGTGGGGAGGAAATGTCCAGCTGAGGAAGCTGAGAGCCTCAAATTTAATTTGACCTTTTTCAAGGGTGGGAAATGGCCTTCAAGTATGAATTCTGCCCGTGATGTTTTAAACACCTGCATTTGATCAGTGAAGCTTTATTCCTTTCTTTTCTCCCTGGCAACATTTTGAAAAGTAGCTGTACTTCAAGGTCAGGATATACTTCTGTCCAGTGCAAATGGACAGCCTTCTGTCAGAGTTTTCTTTAAATGTTGTACCAGCTAAGTGGGAACGGGAAATTAATTTTGTAGAAGAGGGAGAAGGGGCCTATCTGAAGTGCAAAATAGACTAAATCCCCTTGAAAGGACACCAGTGTTTTGATAACTGAATGCACCTTCTCTTCTATTTTTGCAGGTGTTGGGATATTAACACTAATGCCAATACCTGGTGGATCATTAGAGGCCCTGTAGTTTTGTCTATTTTTGTAAGTCTTTTCTGGGACAAGCACATTCAAACTGTATTTTCAAATACTGTGAAATCAGAGATCATCTACTCAACATACTTTAGAAGTATGTTAATGAACTGATCTTAGACATGTGCGTGAACTGGTGTGACACATGAATTACTTACTTAAGCAACTTCTGCTCAGCAGGATTTTGTCAGTAACTAATGCCCCGAAGCTAAGTTGCAAGGAAAGCTAGAGTGTCCTCCCAAGAAGCAAGAGCCTGAAGAAGATCAGGTTTCCATATCCTGTTGATTTCATATGAACTTGGCTGGCTTGTGGAAGCTTGTTTTGGACTGTTTCGAGGAAGGCTCCAGAGGAGAAACCAAGTGGCTGTACATTTCAGTACAATAGCCTTTGTGTCTCACGGTCACTGCCCTTCTTAGCAAAGCCAAAAACAACTTGCCTTACATGACCATTAGCTTTTGTTTTGAGGAATGAAAGCAGCTCAGAGGCTTCATGCACTGCCTGTTAGTAGACTGCAATTAGACTATTAAGGCATTGCTCACTGAAATGAGACGTAGGCATTGAAACTCAGCATGAATCTGCCCAGTACAAGGTAGAGGAGATGTAAAGAACACTTTGGCACAAATAATACTTGACACCTACGGTTTGAGCATTTGCTGGTGCTCACCTTCATAGCTTTAGGTACCAAGGGGCTGGAGCTGCTTCTTGGAGATAGTTGTTCTGCCCAAGTGTGGTGCCCTGGGGGTCTGCAGTGATTAATCTGAAGCCCTGGTAGAGAAACATGCAAGCTGCTAGTTACTCTCAAATGACCTGCTGACACTCTGAGTGAGAAAACAGGAGTTTGTCGGGGTTTTTGTGTTGCTAGTAGGCTCCATTATGTTTGCAAATCCCAAACTGCAACACTCGCACGCTCTCTTGGAAACCCAAGCAGAGGTGGTGGTTTAAACCCTGGTCCCATTTACCACTGCGTAATCCTTCACCCCCACAAGACAAGCAGAAGACCACACAAAGTGATTCGGGATCAACAAGGCCACACCATTTATTTTTCTTAATGAAAAGGAGCCGCACAGCAATATTTAAATTCCAGCAAGGTCCAGGAGTTCTGCAAGGTGAAAATCACAGTCTTCATTTATCTTTTAAGGGCCACCCGCTAACCCCTTGGAACCCTGATCACATCCAGCCAGCTGCCTAAGGCGGGAGCCGTCTGCATGGTTCTGCCCCCTTACCTAAAAGAGGCTTTTCTCAAACCCATGGCTACAGATGCAAACAAACAGCCAGTCCTTGAGAATTCAGATCTAATCTCTTTATTCCTCACAGCACACAGTCCTTAGCAGTTCAAAGGGCAGAAAATCAACACAGATAAGCTCCTTTGTCCTCCCAGACTAACATGCGTTGCTGTGCTGCCCAATGGCAATTCCTCCCAGCGGGAATCCCGCAGGCCTCCCATTCCCAGCAGATTTTCATCAGCAAAAAGTCCTCAACTGCCTACAAAGCTCAGGTCTGACCTGCTGGGTTAAAAAACACCAGAATCCTCAGACCTGAGCCCCCTTTCCCCTCAACACCCCCATCGTATTTCACTGCCTTTCCTTCATGTTCCCCACCCCAGCTCCTCACAGCGCTGCTCCTTCCGTCACCCCCAAGCTCCCAAACTTGCAGCCCTTCCCAGTCACCCTCAGCAGCCCAGACCACCCAGCCACGCTTGCTTCCTCTTCATCCACTTATTTCGGGAGCCCCCTGCCCCAGGGACACCCTGGGTCTGTCCCATCTGACGCTGACCCTTGTCTCCTGGGGAAAGCCACTGCCTTGGAGCCCTGCACACACAGGCCGCTGTGAGGCGGGTGCACGTCTGTAATGGCGAATGGCGCTTGCATGCGTAGATACACCTAGGGAAGGGTTAAGGGCCTCGGCATGGGGCGTTGCGAAAGGCGCTGGCGGGCGTGCAGCCGGGCTGTGCCGGGTGCTGGGTGCTGCTGGCCCCGATGCGCGGCGCAGATAAGGCCGAGCGCAGCTGGGTGCTGCTGGGGAGCGGGCACGGCCTCCCTGCTGTTCCCACTCTGTGCCGGCGGCTCAAGCCCACAGCGGCAGCCGTTGCTTCACCTGCACTCATACCCAGCAGCAGATCAGCATTTTTACCCGGGATCTGCCCCTGGAGAGGGGGGAACGCAGAAGGAAGAACTGCCCCAGCTCTCTCCTATCCCCACTTTTACTGGTTTTGCCTCCACCATCCAAAACCGTGCTGGTGTTTTCGGCAGGGAGCAAAGGTGGTGCTGGCAGCCAAAGCGGGGCCCTCAGTCTTGGGCCGCAGCGCGCGCAGGGGCTGCCCGAGGCCTTACCTGCTCTCTCTACACTTCAGTGATTTCCCCTGGTAATATGCCCTGACCACAGCTAGCAAACTCTGGGAAAAGCAGCCAGCGCCTGAGCCCCGCGTGGCCAGGCATGCTGGATAGGCATGGGACAGGGACAGAGATGGGGACAGGGACAGCTGCAAACCCACAGGCTGGCCTCAGCCCCTCAGTTCTGTCTGCTCAGGCGAAACACCTCCAACTGGCTCTGCTGAGACCTGGCAGCCACACTTGTAGTTATGGGGCATTTTTGTTGTTTGTTTGCTTGATTTTTTCATATCTTTCCTTTTTTTTTTTTCCAGATTAATTTCATTCTTTTTGTCAACATTTTAAGAATCCTGATGAGGAAGCTAAGCTCGCCTGAAGGACGGAGCAACGATTTCAACCAGTACAAGTATGTCCTGTACACCCTGACTTTATGCCACATTAGCCCACCGAACTCCTCTGCACCTTCTACACTGGCTTTCCCCTTTGTTTCTGCTCTCAGGAGGCTTGCCAAGTCAACGCTCCTCCTCATCCCGCTCTTTGGAGTTCACTACATCATCTTTGCTTTCTTCCCCGAAAACACAAGTAGTGGCACAATGGAAATTCAGCTGTTTTTTGAATTGGCTCTTGGATCGTTCCAGGTAATATTTGACATGCTACTCTTTTCTTTAAGTAAGTAATACGAGGTATATCATGTAGCTCTGCACAGAACAGAGCCCCAGTGGCAATAACAAGCTGTCTGATTTCCTTTGAGATGTCTCATCTGAATTTAAAAACTGAAATTGCAGTTCTAATTCTGTGACTATGGTTCTTTTTATCTTTCAGGGTTTTGTCGTGGCTGTACTTTATTGTTTTCTTAATGGTGAGGTGAGTTTTATGTAGATAACATTCTTTTTTATTGCTAAAGTGTATCTCATTAATTAGTAGGATATGTTCTCCAATGAATTACACATTTTATCTGACAGTTTTCTTCCAAGCTACTTAACGTCACTCCTGAAATACCTCCCAGACCTGGCAAACATAAGTAACCGCATACCAGATGCAAACTTCACTTCTCAACTATTGCAGCCCTTTCCTAGATCAGATAGCATTATTGCTGTCTGGGAGTGGAGGGTGGGAGTACCATCCCGCACACAGTCATACTGAAAATCAGAACCTGATTCTGACGTATGATGTTATGATCTGTCATCCCATGTCTGTTTTCTTTGCTTGATCCTTGGGAGGGAATTTAGCAAAAGCTGTATAAAGTTCAAACTTATTAGGACTCTCATAAAGATTTTGGAAGAGGGACTGTTGCCTTTGTAGTTGTTTAACTCCCAGGCTCCTGGGCTAGAACTAGCACTCTGAAATGTTTCTGCTGGTAGAGGCAGGAGGAAATGTTATTCAGACCTGGGAGATCCTGAGGTTATTGGAGGGAAAGAAAAAACCCAAACTGTTAGTGCCTAAGGTTTGAAGAAAAAGTCACTTTGAAAGGGAGGGGGGCTTTGAAATACTTCAGATGGTGCTGTAACAGGGTTTCAGAAGTTGTTTTGAAGAGAAAATCTGCATTTTTTTTTACCTTAGTCAAAATATCCTGGTTTTATAAATAAAATAAAAATCTTCAACAAATCCAAAACAGACACTAAGGCCAGCTAGTCTCCACGAACAGTTTCACCAGCAATTATATAGAAAAACAGGTTAACAGAAAATTGTGTAGCTGCAACAGCAGTATCACTAGAAGTGACGAGAAACAGGCCCTACCCTAATCCCTTAAACTGGGGGTTAAATAAACCCAAACCTTGGCAAAGGTAGCCATCTCTCCTTTTCCTGTTATACTGCTCTCTGCAATGCAGGTCTCCAAGATAAACTAGCTGAACCAAGTATTTTGTGATTTTTCTACCTAGGTTCAGCTGGAAGTTCAGAGAAAATGGAGGCAGTGGCATTTAAGCAAACACTTGCGTCAGCATCTCAGCACCTCAGCGAGTAATGGAGGAAGTGGCTTAACTCAAGAGATGCAGGTAGTGAAGTCGAGCCCACCACAGGACAGGAGAGCAACCCTCCAAAGATCAAGCATGCTTTAATGCTGCACGCTTGAGGGATACCTCCATGCTCAGATGCACGTGGTTAAGTCCCATGGACTGTGCTGGGAGTCTTGTGTATACATCCGAAAGCGGGACTTGGCCGTAGATCAACAGTTCTTGAAGCACATCTGTTCGTCTATATCCTGTGTAGCACCAGAGTTATTTTGCAAGGCAAAATGGACCAAAACATTATGCTCTTCCTAGAGTTTCTGGCCACAGTCATTTGTGTTTCTTTCCACACCAATATTTTTAAGCTGCTATTTCTACCTTAAATGTAGCCTCTCATTTTCCATGGAGCTTCCTTCCAATGCTAGGCCAGGCTGGTGAGTTTTAGATGTTTTGTATTTCTTCTGATGTTGAAGCTAGGAGGATATTCAACTTTGTAAAATGAAGATTACATACCATCCTTTAACACAGCTCATGGGCTTGAAATGCAAAATCAATTCATGCCTAAAGTTTACCAAGGTTCAAAGTTTTTCTGTTGTGGCGGACGATGATGGACACTGGGAATATAAAGCACGACCGAGCACTTCTTTCCAGTATGACTGCACACCCATTGCTCAGGTGTGCTCCAGTGACAGTAGCAGGATCAAAGTTTTCTTGCTTTGCCTCTTCTAACAATGGAGATCTCAGAAATAACAGGTCCTGTTTGGATTTTTGTACAGTTTTTGAAATGGTAGAAGCAGCTGTTACAGCAAATTCCAAGAGAGGCCATGAAAATTACCCTAGTTTAAGTTGCAAAAGGATAAAAGAATTCAGCTGACAAAGGGACAGAAGAATTCAGCTGACAAATGTAGTCAGGTCTGCTATTTGATTTTGTCTTTATTTAGCCAGTTGAGGCAATTGTTGCCTGGCTTTCCTTTAGGGCAGAAATGACTGAACATGTGGCAAGTGGCATTTATCACCTTCTCCCCCCTCCCGGTCACACATATGACATTGGCAAAACAAGTACAGCTCTGCCAAGTGCTGACCAAGCGGTGTCCTCCAACCAAAACCTGCCAAAACCACTCAAACAAACTTACTTACACCAAGCCCTCATGGCAGGCTTCTGCCATTTCACCAGAAGACAAACATGCAGAGAAATTCAAAGGATGCCTTCAAAGTTAAATTACCTGTACAGAAGCTGTTTTTTGAGTTTTGTTATTAGCACTGCTTCAAACTACAAGATTCAGGACGGGAGAAACACCATTTTTTTCTGCCGGCACTGACAGATCGCACAGCCTGTGTTCCCCTGGTGAACCCGTGTACTGCAGCCAGGCCAGGCAAGATACCTTGGCAGGAGGAAGGCTTTTGTGTTTGCCTGCTGATGCTGGTCACCCACCAATCAGAGAGTCAAACCTCTTCAACTCCAGAGGAAAAAAAAAAATCAAATATAAAGCAGTGAACTGGCAAGGGTTTCTAGGAATTAATTCTAAACTTACATTTTTGGAAATAGCAAGGTTTTGAGTTGACTTTATCCTTTAAAATTCAGCCAAAACCAGTGGAAGGAACAGCAGAAGCCGGATCAGTCCTGTGACTGAGAGAAGTGACAACCTGTTTGGATAAAAGTTCTTGTTTCTCATTTTTCTCAAGCCAAGCAGATCCTTCAAGTGCCTGGGGGTTTCACTCAGTCCCAGGGCATTTAGCAAGTCAGATACTTCCAAAAAGAGACAACCATTAGCCTCATTTTCTCTCTGGCCCACAAAAGCTACAATAAGACCAAGAAGAGTGAAACAACTTCAGTGTTCCCTGTGAATTAAATGTTCATAATTTAAGCCAAAGCAGCTGTTTAAGTGCAAGTGCCTTTTTCTGGCATGAATGAAGAAATATATATCCAGAGATCCAATCAAGTGTAATTAAGTAGCTCTGATGCAATTATTTGCTATCCCACAGGAGCCCAGCCCAGCAGGGATGGCACAAGGTCGGGTGGAGCCCCGGCTGAGTGTGCTACCTGTTTCTACAGACATCCTGGCAAAACGGGGATCTGTGTACCCTGAAGTAAAATGCTGTTTTTGTTTGTTTGTTTTTTTTAATCTGTGTTTTGGGATAAACTCTTGTGTTACCTGGTCACTTTGGTTTTATTTGACCTGCCTGAAATAACCAGACTAAAGGAAGCTTCCCTGATACCATATTGCACATTTATTTCAGGCATTGAGCACCCAGGCAGCAAGCACTAGCCTGGTTTGTCTGTAGAGTTGTCTCCAAAAAAACCTACTGATGTCATGTCAGCTGGCATTGGGAAACCTCAGAGCTTTGGGAAGAGCAAGTCCACAAGGACAGGAGCCCTGCACGTTATGGTGCTGTGACCTGGATGTGGAAAGCTGCTGCCAAGCACCACCATAGCAGGTGGTGCCACCTCACCCATCTTCTGCACTGGCAATGCGAGAGTGCTCTTCCCTGCTGGGGATCTCTGTGATTAACTGGACGGGTGAATAGTAAAGGAAACAGATACTTAACTCTGAGAACTCTGACATGCCTATACACAGACGAGGAGGATCAGGGAAGTAAATCTCAGTGAGCAATGCAAAAATCAAGAGATGGTTGGGTGCAAGGCACACAGACTCCAACTTCAGTGTACTGAAATTACCGACAGAGGCTGAACATGAGCTCCACATTCAGCGTTCACTGGTTTTCCCCATCTCAATACTTGCTCCTCAGCACTCAGTGTACAGCAGGCATTTGTTATCAGTAAATAGGACTGGCGTACCATCTTTCAGTCAAGCAGTTTAACATCCTTCTAGGATACTGATGTTAAAATTGTGACAATCTGCAGCTATTGTGACACTCCAAGTCACCTGAGAGGCTGCTTGCAGCTCTGCAGGGAGCAGCTCCTTCAGCCCTAACACCAGCACTCTGAGACGTAAGGCTGAATTTAAGAGGAAGTGATTAATGATTTCTTCTCCCAACACAGCAACAAGGAAGTTCCCAGCAAAACTGTGAGAAGCAAAAAAGCAGTATTGTTTTGCAGTGAATAATTTACATTGTGCAATGTTTCGCTCAACACGAGGGAGCCGCAATGAACTATTTCAGAAGGAGGTTGTGCCAGTTCATAGGGTCTGGATCCATGGTTGGAAAACAAGTGAAGCCACATGAAGGCGATGGTTTAGAAGACGGACCACCACCTGCTTAGCACAGGCCCCAGCAGAGGGAAGGAGAAACCAGGCGAGGGCAGCAATATTCCTGCCATCACCTCCAGAGTCACAAAAACAAGCAGTGCTCAACCCCCAAACCAGGCATTCCTCAAAGCTCAGCCTGCGAAGCCACAGTAGACTTAAAATCAAAGTACAACTAACAGCCCAGGATATGTCCCCAGTTAGTATGCCCTAGACCATTATTTCTTTACTCTTATCCACAAGCAACGGTTTGTGCATGTTTCCGATGAAAGGTAGTAACTGAACAAGTCAGAACAGCTCATTAACAGGAGGTGGTGTTCAGTACTCTGCTTTTAAGAGATATTAAACCATACAAGACAGGCCAATGGCCTCTCCCATCAGAGCACCAGATGCTAATTAACTTGCCTGAGATTACATAAACTAATGCAGTGGTGATGCTGGAAATTTATGTTCCTTGCATTTAGCTAAACCTATTACTACAGTGAGCTTTAAATAAAATATATATAAATACACCTATACTCAGATACCACTTCTGCAGGCCAAATGAGTAAAGCTGGGGAAAAAAACGAGGATACTTCAGACACAGGGTGCGGTGTGGGAAAAGGGAGGCAAAGGACACAGGAAAGAGCTCTTTAGCTGGTAAACAGAGCCCATGCAGCAGCAGGAAATCATTCAGAGCCTGCAAGGTTATCTCTAATTCCCACGAAACACAGCTGACCACCCCTCTTGTTTCGTAATACAAGAAAGCGAGCTGGCTGCTTGGGTTGGTGTGGACACGGAGGGGAAGGGAAAGGGGTGTGCAGTGGCCACACAGCCACATCTCCCTCAGTGGGAGCTCCGCAAAGCGCCAGGCTGTCATTTCTTCATCGGTCTAGCTGGGTAAACATGCAGAACTGCGCCTGGGAGATTACATTAACCCCACTCATTCCCTTAGACCTCTAAATATAATGACAATTCTCTTATTTCAAAGACATTTATTTAACAAACTTCAGGAATATTGCTTGATACTTCCCAGGCTTCAGAAAATGAACAGTTGCCACCTGCTGTGCCAGATGCTGTAGATACAAGGACATCTCGGAGACAATCAACCCTGTTTTGTAGCATTTAGCCACCAAAATACATTTTTACCCAGCATTAGTAAGTCAAGCAGTACTATACAAAACTAGTTGGAAAAAAAAAGTGTGTTTTCCCTAGAGGATTCCCTACCCCCAACAAAAGGCCTCTTCTCCATCTAGCAGAGGGCATCCTGGAATCACCCACAATTGCACCAAGTCTTACGGGAACTCAAAGGCCAATTGTCATCTGCCTCCCTCTAACTGGAGTCGGAGGCACTGGCCAGGGACCTGGTCTGTCTGCACCTGCCTCCCCCCCGAGGAAGCGGGGGCTGCAGGCAGCATCCCACAAGCAGAGCTTAGTTCCAATTTTGGATGCCACCAGGAAGGCACTCAAGATACACCAAGGTTCCCAGACAAGGGGGAATTGTCCTACGCAGCATGGGCACCTGGGCACACCAGAACGGCACTCAAGATACACCAAGGTTCCCAGACAAGGGGGAATTGTCCTACGCAGCATGGGCACCTGGGCACACCAGAACCGATTCAGTAAGGCACTCAACCACCTGGTAACACCAAGGTGCAGCCATTTGGGACGGGACCTTGCAGACTCTCTCTGGGGTAAGTGGTGCTGCCAAAGCCAACAGCACTGTTCACACAAGCATCTGCAAGTTCAGCCCACTAGTGTGTTTTCAACAGTGCAATTCAGTAAATCAAAAGCACCTTCACAAAAAGACAGTCACAGTGCAGTTTTCCAGAGGGCAGGCTAAGGGTACAATTCCTTGTCCTGGTGAGAGGGTCAAAAAACCCTGCCAGAGCCCCAGACATTGCAAAGGATGCGGGAGCTGGCCAGTGGCACAGCTCAGTGCATTGTCTCATCAGGAAGAGGTGACAATGCACAACTGGCACTGCCCAGAGCAAGCCTGGTCTGAAACTGCATTGCAGAAGAGACTTAGGAACGTTATCTCAAAAACTTATGGAAATCCAAGAAGGCACAGGGACTGTCCTCATGAAGGAAGTCCACCGAGCGCATTCAGTAAATGTAGATGTATGCTCAGGCAAGACTTATGACTCTTGCCTTACAAACAGTATCTCAAACATGAATCTGTTTACTCGTGGCTCACCTGCATGGCCTTCACGCTGTGATGCTTTCGTCTCAGGTGAAAAATTGTGTTAAACGTGCCACACATGACATAAAAATCTTGCTCAACAGCTATCAAACTACAGAGATGAAACGTAGAAACACTTGAACAAAATACAAGCAGTCTTAACAGCACATACAAAACAGACATTAAACCAGAGGCCCTGAAATACTCCCAAAACATTTATCTCAGTGTTGTTGTGTGTTGCACAGGGAGGACACAATCGAGGCAAACAACCTCTGAGGTCTTCTCTCCTTTTACATCAGACACCATGGGGAACTTCAAAGCTGCAACAATTTTAGAGATCTTAACTCAAGCACTGGCAGGGGGTGGCCAGCCTTAATGATATTTCGGTTAAGTCTCTTTGGGCTTCCACCAGCTATGACAGATCAGATCTGCCCCCCCATCAGCTCCGCCTTAAGTGATCACAGGCTTCTCCTTCCAGATTCACTGTTAATCAAAGGAAGAAAAGGACCTGGCATGACCAGGAGGACCTAGAGTTTTCTCTGCCCAGAAGAATGTTACAGGAGATTCTCAGCTAGAGGATGAGCATATTTCCCATTGCCTCAGAAGGAAGTCTTGACAACCAGAACACCCCAGAAGGTGTGGTGTGCTGAGACGCAGGAGTAAGCGTGGTCTGCCCAGCCACGACGCCCACCTGAAGCCCATGCAAACGCTTGTTCCTCTTGCCCCAGAGGGATGGAGAAGAAACCAGGAAGAGTAAAGCCCCATCACAGCAAACTATGTGAGGGTTGTGAGGGGGCCAGCTTGGGTGACAGGCTCTTGGCATTGACTAACATGTCATAAGGGCGCTGACGAGGAGCAGGGGAGTGGTGACAGCAGGGAGAGGCTGCGAGCGCAGGAGCACACGCTGCTGCCCAAGGCAGGCAGCACAACCCATCCCCGTAACTCCTGCATCACCCAGCGCCTGCTCTTGGGCCCCGAGACAACCACATTGCCCTGCACCTCTGCTCAGAGGAGCAGGACAGACGCAGGGAACGCAGCAGTAGGTCCCAAAAGAGGTGATCAGACTGAGATCTGCATGCCTTCTCTTTTGAAAGGGAAAAGGAGGAGCGAGACCCAGCGAAGGTTTTCAGTAAGCCATGCCTGTAAGCATGGCCAGGCACAAATAATCCGTCCCTGAGACAGAACAAAGCCATGAGACACACTGGAGTTGCGTCGCACTCTTCAGGGGCTCTGGAGCACAGTGGAAGGCCCAGCAGCACCAAACCCACAACAGTACAGGCTTTGTGTAAGCCTCAAAGCTGAGCCCGCTCGTGTAGGTTGCGGCTCGCTACTCCTCCGCATGCTCAGCGGGAAGCCTCCTTCTCCACCCATCTTCCAGAAAGCTGGATGTCAGCAGCAGCCAGTCCCAGTCGCTGCCCTCCACGCTGATCGGTAGGCATGGCTTCTACAATTGTCTGGCTGACTCATGCTTCCCTCCTTGCACACAGTTTAAGACATGGTGTCCTTTTCAAACTTCATTAGACTCCCTTTTTTCCAGTCTAATTGGCAAAGCTGATTACACAAAGGCAGAGTACACCCTTTGCACCTAGATTTTTCCTACCCTGTTCCTGGGGTGTGTTATGCTGTTGATGTGAAGTCCGCTGATCCCGTTCAGGAAGAAGAGAAAGGCTGCAATGAACTCGCACCAGTACGTCAGCGTGAAGCCCATGAAGGTGAGGTGATCCTTCATGAGGATGGAGAAGCTCAGAACCCCAGTGGCTGACAGCAAAAACGAGCCAAGGATGAGGACTGAGCCCATCGACCACTTTCGTCTCGAGTTGGCATCTTCACAGACTTGGGAGACCATCAGGAGCTCTAGGCCAAATACAGCAACCACAACGGCAAAGGACACCATGCTTCTGATGGGAATCATCCCCACGCTCAGCCCCTCCACGTTGGCCAGGCTCAGGTCGGTGACACACTTCAGGACGCTGCTGTTGCTGACGGTGCAGAAATGCCACAGTCCGAAGAGCTCGCCCCTCGCGAAGAGCCAGCGGCCGTCGCAGACGGAGATGGACGACAGGACCACCGCTATGGCCACGCACAGGATGATCAGGCTCCTGATGAGCGTCTCAAAGAAAGCTTTCTGCGGTCTCCTGTGCGCCAGCAGCCTCTGAGCCTTTACAGGGTGGTGGGGAAGGAGAAAAACTGAGTTAACAGTGCTGCTTTAGGCTGAAACGAATCCAGAGGGACAAAGCTGGGGGGCTCGCAGGAACAATGTCCGTGTTTGAAGCTATCTCGGTTGTGCACATCACACCCCTTCTAGCCAGGGACCACAACGCAGTCACAGGCTGTACCCAGGACAAAGGAAGGGTGGGTTTAGCTCTCCCGCTTCCCTGGCAGCACCAGCAATGCTCGCGCGCCAGGCCCCGGGTCTGGGCCCCGCCGGCTCCGGGCCGTGCCTGACCCCTGCCCCGCGCCCAGCTGCCCCTGCTCCGGCAGGGCCGGAGGAAGCGGCGGGCGCCCGGGAGGACGCAGGGGGCAGAAGGGGGGCTCCCGAAGGCCAGCACCGCCCTGCTGGGCTGCAGCCAGCCCGGCTCTGCTCCTCCGGCCGGCAGCAGCCGTTTGAGCCCGGCTCAGTGAAGCAGCCCGCGGCTCAGTGAAGCGCCCAACGCCGCCCCCCCCGCAGCCCTCGGCGGGGCG